>JAHZMX010002245.1:0-15175 GCA_027743895.1 Seira musarum | reverse complement strand
AGATAAAAAAGTGAGCATAGCGTATCACCATATCATGACACAAACTTGCCGTCCTAAGATGATGACGATGACACATGACACTTTATAATATCATCACATCGTCACCACTGCTTTTTGTTTTAACTCAAGCTCCTCATAGGTATTTATCTTTAAGGAAAAAGCCATAGCGGGCCATCATAACATAACATGAAATGGGCTGTCAAGATGTTATGAGATGTTCAGCAGTGATAGAAAATATACTCACGAGTGAAACAATGCATAAGTTAACCACACTTTTTTAATTATGCATCAGTACAACGCGGTAGCTTTGCACCTCACCATCATCACCTCACCGCCAATTTTGCCTCGGAGCACGTTCATTTTTTTCTGTACGAATTTTGTTGTAAAAACCGTTTCCGATTGCTGATATATTTTTTTTGTGTGTAAAAAATTTGTGGCCGTGTTGTTTCGAAGGAAGGAAGGCCTTGTCTTTCTCGTGTGGTGGTTGAGGTGTAAAGTAGAACGTGCTATACTCAGGTTATCAATATTCCATTTCTGTGAAGTAACCATTTCTTGTCGGTATTAATTACTGTGAAACAGTTTGTTTTGCCACTACAACTACTACTACTACTATACTAACGCAGCAGCGTATTTGTTGTAGAAAAACTCACGTGCTTTTGTGAAATGTACACAAACATTCATCCCATTTGAGAACGATGAAAAAGCTGCTAGTTGCGAGTTAGTTGTGACTGTGGCTATTTTTTTATCTCACGTTGCACTTGTTCTTGTTTCTCGCGATTGCGATTGCCATGTTCCAACAAATTCCTCCAGAAGTGGTCGCAGCTATAATTGAGAATGCAGGTGAAATGTACTTGAACAGACTGGCGGAGAGGAAGATGGCTCAGTTGAATTACGAGCTTTTGATGACGTTTGCTGGCTCAGCAGCAGCAGCGGGGCTGCGTAAGTTTCTTTTTACGAGGTGTTTTTTATCTCCTCTCTTCCTCAACTTTTTTTTACAATTTTGTCTCCCTCTTTTCTATCACCTTTGGTGCAAGAAGAAAAGTAGTATGAGTTTAATTAATTACTGTCTTGTTATGCAACTGGTTTGCTTGTGGACATGGACTCCACAACACGTTGTCTATGTACATGTACCCATTCCATTCCTCCAGGCCAGGCCAGGGAGTCGTGATCACGATACCATGCCATAGGATACCACATTGCATGAAACAATGGAGTAATTTTTAGGTGCACAAATATTTTTTAAAAAATCATGAAAAATGATGAACTACCTCCGCCGCACCCATTGTGTACTGTGTACCCATCGCATCATTATTTACGTGTCAGTGATATGATGTGATGCTGGGAGCGAGCGAGGTGGCCATTTCGTATGAACATGAAATGAAACACGTGAAAAGTGCTGCTTCTTCTTTTTTTTCATTTTCACTTCTAATTTATTTCATTTCGCTCTTTATCATGTGACATGCAATAAATGCAAAAGCTAAAAGAACAACAAAAAACAAAACGAATACAAGTCGAGTCCAGGAAAGAACAACGCAAACCAACCCGGACCAGGCCGTAATATATATTTTTTCTGCTCTCTGTCTTGAAGTTGGATTTGGATTCATATCAGAATGCATCGCATCGAGGAAAAATAAACTTGGTTTGGTTTGGTAGTTTTTGGTACATAGAATAAAAGTATATTTACGAGGCTTTTTTAATTGTGTCCGATCTTCACTGATAAGAATATAAAGGCCTGGCCTGGCTTCGCTTGAAAAGATCTTTATCGATATGATTACAGAACGTTTTAATGGAAAGGTTTTTTCTTCCTATCGGTCCGTTTATCGAAATGACTAATGGCCAAAGCGGGTTCGCCAACAACCAAGCCATAGTGCATTTCATGTTTTGTTGCAAACTTGTTCAGCCAAAAGAGAAGAATATGATGCATAATATAATATGTACTTGTATGTATGTACATGTCTTGAATTGTACTGACTACTGACATGACAAGAAAGCACATGAAAAATTTACCATATTATTATTATTACAAAGTATTATGTGAGGTAATAAAATGGCATAAACATTTTCTCCTTCGAATTACATTGCACTCTGCCATTCTTTATCGGCAAACTTCGACTAGAGCTAAGCAATTCCATAAAAATTGTTACACTTGCAAATTGCAATAAGCAAGATTGGTTTTTGTACAAAGTACTTACAACTTCATGAAATGAAGAACATAAGGCAAACGTCCCGTTTGTTTTTAAGGGAAAAAAGCGACAATAAGCTAAAGCCAAACTTGAGTGATTGTGATATGATGTCGGGACGTAAAGGAGAAATAAGTGAGTGACTGAAAGAGTAAGTAAATGCAGTGCATGAGAAGCATCAAAGGCTGAGCTGTAATCTTTTCATCTAAATGTGATAAGAATGACTATTCAACCTGTTTTGAATACGTAGTGTTTTCTGCCATTAAACACCCATTTTGGCAAGAGCCAGTTTTCTTTTTAAAAAATCTGAGCTGCATATTTACATGGAACTAACTTGAGGTTTTATAAACCATCAGTCAATTTGCAAATAATTATGCAGTCGCAGTAATAATTAACTCGGTCAATTCAAAAGAATTAGCGAAAGCATATTTGTACAAGTACATGGGCTACCCGGCTACCGATAGGAGTTGAGGTTGAACCAATTATAGATTTTGCAATCACAATCAGGTCAAGTCAAGCTAAACATTTTTTTTTTGCGATAAGGATTTTTATAGAATCAAATAAAGCAGTAAAATCAGCCCAGTACTTAGTTTTTTTCTAAGGGTTAAAATCCTATTCCTTTTGTAATTCCTTATCTTTGAGAAAATACCTGCCTGCCCACCACAACTGCCGCCATGCCACTCACCGTGTACTTCGCTCCATTGAATTTCCGAATGATATTGAATGAAAGCATATGTATGCCCAGTAAAAAGAAATATGATTTTTTTTCTTGGTAGCAAAGTTTATCTCAAAATTTATCTCACATTTTAGACCTTAACTGTGAGTGAAACAGAAAATAGGAGAAATGAAATGGTGCTCCTTATCAGGAACTGAAACAACACGAAAAGGTAGACAAGACCCATTTTAGATTTTTGTCTTGACTTGACTGCCAAGTCAAGCCAGGCCAGGCCATACCATGACTTCGTTTGGTCATGCTTAAAAATACCTAAAAGTTAAGTATAAACGACTATTCATAACAATCGAGATCAAGATCAGCGATGACGACGATGATGATGATGACGACTATGACCGACGAGAGAAAAGTAGTTGAGGTTATTTTTTTTCCCTTCCGTCCAAAATTATTGCATTTCACTCATATACAGTCAATTTGCATAACACACACAATTTAACTTTTTCCATCATTATCGTCATCATGATTGCGCTTTTTAATGGGAAGTCAAATTTTCTCAGGTTTTTTATGTGTCCTTAAAACGTGCTACTTTCCTTGTATTATTGCTTCAATGTAAATAATACTATGTCCATCTCAAATTGCTTGTTTCATATCAAGGGTTAAGCTAAGGTTTAATACATACATAAGGTTGACTTTAAAATCTTGATTAGGTCATGAAACCTGAATATCATTTTTAAGAAGTCTGTTATCCTGCTGCAACCGAGTTGAATTGAAAGTGACCTCCACTGGGCTTCTCAGAGTTTTGAGCAAAGTAGTTTAGTTTATGTGTATAGAATGGACCTTCTTAAACTTCTTTAGCTTCGCCTGGTTGGGCTCTGCTGGGAGGAGGGAGCACTCATAAACAAATTTATATTACCATTATATTACCCAGACATTTTTTTCTGGCTCATGATCTCCAGATAAGATCAAGCTTCAAGCTTCTGTTCATGCATTCATGGGTACATGCAGATATCAGGGAATGATATCGTGTCGCCCTGTGAAGCAAACCTATTGTTCCTTAATTCAGCTGTCCATTCACTTCATTAGACTTACCAAAAAAAAATTCATTGGACTACATGAAGATTGAAAAGATAGATTTAAATAGGTATTCTGTAGCAAAAAAAAAAAAGATCTGAGATGAGAGAAGAAGGGAGGAAGCTAACATGAAATGAAGACTGAAATCTATTTTAATTTCTCGATATCTTTCCGCTTTACTTAAAATATGCATGGTGGATAGATTGGATGGTGGTGGTGGTTTGGATTGGATTGGATCATCAATGCATTATTGTTGTTGCTGTGTTGAGATCTAAAATTAGGATTAAAATTGTACAAGGCACATCATCATAATATGCTAGGCTTGGCTTTGGCTTTCGCTACTTATTGCTTCATGCCAACAATGAGATAAAGATCGAAGAGCATGTTCTATTATTATTGTTGCTGTCTTGTCTCCTCATGTTTTTGTTGCTTGTGGAGTCCACCACCATGCATGGCACAGCACAGCCAAGCCATCATGATCGTGATCAGATGAATCATGCATAGTTTTGAATGATGATGATGATTGAAGAAGATGATAATGATTTTTTTGAAACTCGCTCAATGGAATAGTTTTTTTTCTCCAATTTGACAGAAAACATTTGCATTTGCAACTAACGATTCCAGAACAAANGATCGTGATCAGATGAATCATGCATAGTTTTGAATGATGATGATGATTGAAGAAGATGATAATGATTTTTTTGAAACTCGCTCAATGGAATAGTTTTTTTTTCTCCAATTTGACAGAAAACATTTGCATTTGCAACTAACGATTCCAGAACAAAAACAAGCAAAAATTCTTGTTCCTGTTCCATAACATACACGTTTAAAATTGTACAGACCAGACACTTCATTTTCAAGTGTTTCCATCAGCCACTCCTTCTTTTTTTGACAGATTCCTGACACCGAACTATGCAGAACATATCAATAGATTTTCTTATGCCATTATGCACATTAACAATGCGAAATGTGCTCTCTCTAAATCGCCGAATGTATTTAGCTCGATGGCTTTGGCGATTTTAATCGGTTTCTGTGGTTGTGGTTTGGTCTTGGTCTGGTCTGGTTTGGTTTGGTTTAGTCCGTGGTCCTCATCACGTAATCCGTGACATGATGAAGATCAGAATCAGAGTCGTGCACTCCACAGATGAAATAAGACAGCGAGTATGGAGTAGTCACTGATTCCGATTGTGAGTGAGTAAATTTAAATATTTGACATTCCATCTTCCATCGCCTCAAAAATGGTGAAACTCATTCGGAGAATAACATTTAAAAAATATTTCATAGAAGTGTATTTACTTTCATTCAAATTAACATTCTCCAATCCTAAAAAAATATTTGAAGAATGAGGCGTGTGTTTGAAAAATATTACTGTTTCATTCTCTCTCAATTTCGACGTGGGTGGATTGGATTTGAATTCATTCCTTTGTGAGTGAGAGCACCCTAGACTCCTATCATACCCCCATGGCGTGGCATGCATGCTCCAAATTCCTTTTTCTGATACCTAAAATAACTTTGTCATCATCATCATCATCATTACGGCCGTCATAATATTCTCGTTTTAATGACTGCGATTCTGATTACTTTCCCCCTTTCAGAATGAGGATTCGCTTCCAATTTTTTAAAGTGCATAATTAATACTTATGACGGTGGGAAAGCAGACACGATATCTTTGCCGTTTTCATTAGTGGTCTCAATTTTTATGGGGACTACTGACTTTGATTATATTTTTTACTGGAATTTAAAAACAAAAAACTGTGACTTTTCATTTTCGTGACTCAAGCAAGTTGGGTATCATCATTATTTATGCAATGGCATGAGTAGACCAACCTGGATAAGTAGTAAAAATACAATATTTTTTTCGAAGTTCGTGAGTATAAAATTTGACTTGCGATATAATGTTGTCCCTCATTGACGACAAAGGGACATTAATTGATTTCATAAATCATAAGATTGTATTTGACTCCTTGTTTGAGTCAAGTAGCCTTTCTTGTTTTTTTGACAGAAATCATTTCACTTTTCACCCTTTCTTTAAATCAATGGCATGTTTTAATTTGGAAAAAAAATCTCATTATTCCTTTGGTAAATTTTTTAACTTTGATTATTTCTTCCTTGAGAGCTAATGAGTTTACTTACTGTTTACTTCATTTGCATAATCTTGAAAGAAAATCTCATTATTCCTTTGGTAAATTTTTTAACTTTGATTATTTCTTCCTTGAGAGCTAATGAGTTTACTTACTGTTTACTTCATTTGCATAATCTCAGATTAATTTCAAATTTTAATTCTGCACTCATTAAAAATATTAAGGTGATGATGACCATTATGAGCACTCTTTGAAATTAATTGAATATCTGAGATGATGGTGATGCCTCATTGTCCTTAGGGTCATGTGAAATTATACGTTTAAAATTCAATTTAATTTTATGTCATGTGATGTGGGCCAAAGATGGGTAAACTTTGATTTCCAATGTAATACCATTTTATTTGACCGTAGGTAATTAACCAATCCAATCCAACTACGCAGTGATGGAAAATCATATATTTTTTAAATGTGACAAGTGAGTTATATGATGCCTCTGCAAGCAATCCTAATTGATATTCTATGCATGCTTCCCCATTGAGCTAAGTAACTTCATGTTTAACTCTTTACTCATCCATCCTTTTTGTCTATTCCTGTCAACGAATCAATCAGGGAGAGAGAGAGAATCTTTTAAAAAAAATCCTTTGCTTCTTCGTCTTGCTTCTCCCAGATAAATTGAAACGTAGCCAAGGAATGGATGAAAACAAACGATTCTTTTAGCACCATTAGTGTTCACAACTTGTCACTGCCATGATGCCATACCCAGCTCATCGTCAGTCTCACTCAATCGCAATCACACTAGATTAAATTTTTTCTTAAAAAAAACTGCTCCATCACCATCAACATCAACCCTTTGAATACAATGGTTGGTTGAGAAGTCATCATTATGATTGTTTTAATTCCTCTTCTTATTTCGTATTCAACTCGGAGACTGGGTTTGAGCAAGGTGCTGAGTTGACATTGAAGTATTGGACATGAATGGAGATTGGATTTATTTGAGCAGACTAGAAAAAGCAAAAACAGCTCGATGACAATGACAATCCTAATTCTGGTAGATACTTACAATAACGTTTAAAACTATTTTTTTTCTTAAAGATGCAGCATTTTTTAAAAGATTGCTGCGATAAGATGATGGAGCCACCGAGCCCGTCATCTTACGCAATTTGACCATGCTGTCTGACGTTTCAATGAAAATTGATTTCATTGATGAAACCTTCAAGTTCAAAACTTTCCATGAATTTAAGATACAAATCCGATTACCCCTGATGGTACAATGGCGTATGAACTTTGATCAGCACTTGTAAATTCATATCAATTTTATGTTCATTAAGAACAATTCGCGTGGGTGTCACTGTAATCTTTTGTAGGTCCTCAGAACAATTGACATTTTGCTTACGCAGATTGAATGAAAATCACACTTAAAATCGAAGGGAATCCTTGTGTATCGATTTCTCCCCACGTAATTCACTTATCTCGTTTTAAGATTGATGAAATTTTGAATTCGCAAAAATATTTTTGCAATGAATTTTCGAGGTCAATGTAAGCAAGGTAGAGAAACTACGTGATTCCTAGTTTGATTAGTGTAATGCCTACTTACTTACTTTCATACGGATTGTATGTAATTTAGCAGCACAGCATGACTTTTAGTACCTTTCCGGACCTACCTCCTCCTTTTCCACTCCCACTTTATTTTGTTAAATCCGAAAATGTTATAATAGAGATGGATTAAAAAGATTAAATCGGAATCAGTTTCTTTATCTTCTCCGCTGCGCTGATTGATGCATCAGTGATTTTTTTCTCAAAGATGGGAGATTATTTTTTTTATTCTTCATAAAATCATAATTGTTTCCATTACAATTCCTTCCGTCTAAAGACCATCAAGAGTTTTGATCAGGAGCGGAAATACTCTCAGCGGTGGTGGTACAGTGATCCTCTTGAGAACGGCTACTGGTTACCCCGAGGAAAAAAACATGTTATGTCGAAGCCTATAATTACAGTGAAGCCGTTAATGAGTGTTTATTAACTCGTTACTCGTTAGGTTTTCATGCGTGCATGAAATGATACACTCCTATCAAGAATAACTAAGACCAGTTGGTCCGATTTTCACGTTAAAATTTGGCGGATTTCGGATGATTCGCTGATAATAACACAAATTCTTTTTTATTATTTTGCTTTATATCTAGTTCAGCGACAATTGAAAGTTAGATGAACAGCAGAACTTGTTTGCTGAAATAAAAATATCCACTTAATTATTGTTTCTGCGATGATGCCTTTCCCATATAATTATTATTTTAATGTTCATAAACAGTGGGGCTAACCCAAGCAAACAGGAACGCTTTTACACTATTTTAAAATGGCTAATTGAAGAGGCGAAAATAAATTAACGCATACGTAATGGAGGTTTACCTTAAACATCAAAAGGGATTTTCACCACGAATTTTTTAGTAACGCATAACTAAGTATTTCTCTCCTTTGATTTGCAGTGGATGAGCCATGGGCAGAAGGAGAAGAAGGCGACAACGATCAAAGGTCTAAAGAATCATCCGCCCCAAACGAAGAGTCAGATCGCCCCAGTGACGACATAAGCAAAGAAGAAATGCACATCAAAACTGAACCCTCCCCGGAGGAAAACGACGAAGACATGAGAAGTCCCATAAATGACGAGGATAATAACACAGAAGGTGCTGAAACCGAAGAAAGAGAGAAAGTCGCAGTTAAAATAGAGAATTCTGATGATGCCCCAAAGACCCGTAGAAGCCCTAGTGGAGAAGAAGGAGAAGGAGCAGAAAAGAGAAAATCCATCATGGGTAAGGTGGAACCTACTCCCGAGAAACGCAAGAGTTTAAGCCGAAGCAGAGGCTCCAACTTGGGGGATTCCAGTGAAGTAGAACACTCTGAGACTGATGAAACCGACGACAGGAGGGTCTCCAGTCGGCGTGAGCAAGATTTCGGAAGTGGAACTCCAGAAAGGCCTGGCTCTGACTTTTCCCCTGGTCCTAGTCCTTTCACTTCACACCAGCAACAGCAGCAGTTTCTTCAAGCAAGCATTCCATATTTGCATCTCCTTCCACCACACATCAGAAATGGTGAGTACTTGTTCCATCCTATTATCATCTCCATCACCATCAAAAAGTTTTTCTTTCCTTTCCGCTCTTAGCTCCCTGGATTGTTTCAAGTAGTTTGTCTTGTTTTTTAGCTCACTATTGAATTAAACCACTTGTTCCTCGCTCATTTATTCCCAAGAAGTTTTTCAATCGATGTTCGATGCTCTTTATTAATTCAGGGGTACTTTGATAATTAGTTCTCCTCTTCCTTTAAAAAAAAACGAAGGAAAAGTTTGCTACGCATTAAATAGCTTGTTTTCAACCAGATCATGACGCAATTTCGAGTATTTTAAGAAAACAATTTCTGCTTGCGACGTTACGAAGAATTTTCAATTTCTTTGATACATACTTACTTTCGTCCAAACACCGGACAAATACATACCGCCTGCCATGCATGTACACACGCGGTGTTGTTCTTATTCTTCTTCAGAAATAGAAAATTGCCATTGTGTACAAGGCGCGTTAATGAGAAATCTGTGCACTCGTGTGAATCAATTCCAGCAGCATTATTACTTTTACTAATAATAATAGCCTTTTCGGTCAACACAATAAATGCAATGATGCCTCCATGTTCTTTGTAGTAGTTGGGGATTGACTTGGTTTCTGGGTAAAGGAATTTGCTCGTTCGGTTCCAATAATCGGCCCGCACCACACCAATTTCATTATGATGGCCTATTGTAGAATATTATCATCCTCATTGGGTGTCTTCATCATCACCACGATCACGATCTCTAAATCTCAAAACTTTTCCTCTTCTTGTTCGTCCCTTTTTAGAGTCTAGAGTACGTGCATACACTTTTTATATAGAGTAAGATTATAGCAAATATCCACTAATTTCATAAACGAAAATTTCATCTCGTCTTTCTGAATAGAATACCCAAACCAAGACTAACACTACGTAAAATCAACAAAAGGATGATGATGTGCTCATAGGAAAGGATGAAGGAAAATATTTTGGCACGAAATCGCTTTAGATGAGTAAATGAAGCATGGTCTAAACTTATCGAAAAGGATGAAAAGAGTTGCTTACTCATATAATCCAAAACTCAGATCCAGAATTTAATTTGACGTTATAGTTTATATTAAATATTTTGGCACGAAATCGCTTTAGATGAGTAAATGAAGCATGGTCTAAACTTATCGAAAAGGATGAAAAGAGTTGCTTACTCATATAATCCAAAACTTAGATCCACGATTTAATTGAAGTTATAAGTTTATATTCCTCTACTCATTCAGAAAAGTCACATGTATGGCCATACGAGAGCCAAATAATTATCTTCCGCTAAAATAAATGCCTACATCGTTCCTCTTTTTCGTTTTAATTTCCGTCCAGATTAATAATCTTTGGAAATCATTTATTGGCCTTCATCTGCAATTATCACGTTTTTGCGATAAGAATTACATAGACTCAGAACAGAACTGAACCAACCAGCATAGCACCCAAGCCAAAACCAAGTCAGTGTTCCAGACCCGAGTCGAGACTAGTGATGATGATGATGATGATTACGATAGTAATTTATATTTTACTCTATATCTCAATCCATCCACATCCCACACGGTCTAATTATCACATATTGTCTTTAATTGCAGATGCCGCAAGACTATTTCTCATGCCACAGATGCTCCCACCAGAATTAGCCGCAGCGGCAGCAGCAGCTGCAGCCGCTGCTTCAGCCACCACCACCTCAACCTCAAACCAAAGCCCTAGTCCAGGGAGTATGAGTAGTAGTGGGGGGAACGTTACTTGCAACAATGTTAATTCCACTCAAGCAATCCCATCAACGTCATCAACCTCCTCCTCCGCAAACAACAACTCAAAATCTGAGAAATCTTTATCTGGAGAAAATTCCCGATCTGGTAAGAAAAAAAATAAAATACAAGATCCACTCACTTTTTCAGATAATCATCTCAATCAACAAACAAAAGAATAATTTTAAGTAATAATCACTTTTAAAAAAACATAATGATAAAGTTCCGTCTCACTTCTCAATCCATGTTCGAAAGTGAGAAGAAAAAACAAGTCATAATCGTTATGGCATGGCATGACCACTGCTGACCAAAAAAAATTGATAAAAATCTCTTTCATATTCAACTTGGCATGCAGCCTAAATAATTTATCCGTGTTTATTTATTATACAATATTTCATAAAAATATACACCAAAAATTAGAATGCTGTGGAGAAACGGGTTGATGTCTGGTAAGTAAGTAGGTGTGTGGCCATGTCCGGTAAAGTTGTATTCATGTTCCTTATCCTTTTCCATTATCTTCGCCATTTATATTTATTTCTGAGAAGAAAATCTAGTTTTGCTTTGTTCTTCCATATCCTCATTCTATGATAGCCAATCTCAATTAGATCTTTGAGTCATCCCGCTTGTTTCAGAGATCGGGGAAAATAATCAGCTTTTGATCAATTTTTTGTGAGAAATGTAGGTACTACTGGGAAAACAATGCGGTTTTGTTCGTGTTACGTGAACTCAAGTTGTATTTATAAGTATTTAATTATGTATTTCATGAGCTCCTTAATGAGTATTTGATCTCATTGATGGCTACGTCCAAATGATTTTAACTTGTTTCTAAATATTTACAAGTTGAAACGAGATTCGATGGACATTTGAGCCCCACTGAATCTTATTTTTGCAAAAACATGAATCGGGCTATGTTGGCTTTAAAAATATTTTTAACCATCAATCCTTTTTCTGTAATTTTATTGTATATTTCATGTTCATGTATTTGAAGGTTAAGTTTCAAACTGATACACGATCCGTTTTAAACCAGGATGATATAGTCAGAGTCAATTTGGACTGTGAATAGAAATGCTCATTGAATTCAATTCGATTAAAGCAAACGAGGTAAAAATGTATCACGATAAAATCGACGATTCATACTAATTTTCATTTTTTGCAAGCTCTTTTCACTACGAAATTAGTGCATTTGAGGATTCACATAATTATAATAATTAGCACTACAAACACGTTCCTTTCCAATTCTTTTAGTGCAATTTCTACTTGAGCTGAAGAGCCAAGCGGAAAATTAAATGTGGGCAAAAAGGAAACAAGTGGTGAGTGAGAAGCGGACTATTTTTACATTTTCCTGTTTTTTAGCGTGTTTTCCCAAATCGAATGCTCAAGTTTCGAAGGAGCATAGAGTACTACCACTTACCAATTAATTTTGGTCATTAGTTTAGGAACTTATGAAATTAATACAAAAAATAAAAATGAGTTCTGCGAGTTATATTTTGTATCATTTCTTTCACAAGTGTTTCGTGATGTGAATCAAAAATAACATCAAAATCTCATTATATAATAAATATATCCCGTCATAAGCACGAAAGGCGCATGTTGCATTTACTGCAGAAAAAAATTAGTCCGGTGCATAAATATAATCGGTATCAACGGTTATGATCTCGAATGACTGTGACAAGAGGAGAAAATTTTCAAGGAAAAAGGAATGCTGATGAAAGATCTTATCCTAGGGCAAGTATACATAATATCATAATCATCATTATCATCATTTCTATTTCACTGAAATTTCCCAGGGTCTCTATTCAGTGCCTATTTTGGATTTGAAGTGAAGTCAATTACACTCAGACTTAGGTTTGAGAGCTTCCATGAAATCGTAATGGAAGTGAAACGAACATTTTTTTGGCTACCTATTTCCATCGTCGTATGACGAAACACTTCCATTGCGTTTTTCGTACGTTTCCATTTGCTCTAGCACGTGCCACTGCAAAACGAAACCTTCTTTTTTTCTTGAAAGTAAGGGAACAAAGTTCAAAGACAACTGGATTATGATATGATATTGCGATGAGCCTGAAAATCCAGTGCATAAGAGTACGTGCTATTCGTCTCATCCACACTTTACTTTAATCCCTGGTTTCCTCATTATTGCACAATATTTAAATCGTCCTTCAAAAAATATGGATCATTCTGTGAGATTAGAAAGAACGATACTGAATTTAGTCGAGTTATTTGGAAGTGCCATCAAAATATCAATAATCAAGGTTAAGGATAAACATTTGCTTTCATGAGAATTTTTCTGCAGTTGAGATCACAATCTCTTTAGTTTTTCACTAGAAACCTCCTAATTTGTATGGACTTCTCTGGAAGTTGAATTTAGATTTTGTTTTCATCTCAACTCATGATGATATGATAGACATTTTCAAATTCCATTTCTTAGATGCCCTTGATGATCGCTAGTATACCTATAATTGTAAAGCGGGAATAGTACTTTACTTTAATTCTGCTGCATCTGGAAGAAATGAGATTGCCAGATGAAAAGTTTAAAGGTTAAATTAAATATTTAAAGGGAAACGACTATGAGAACTGCAATATCAATTACTAAAACGGGACTAGCTCAAGTTATTCGGGGATGAAAACTGTCTTTACATTTCATATAAGGACCTGATTATTTCATTGCATTTCCATTCCTTACGTAAGGAGTCAGCACATTGCCCCATTCAATTTGTCTTAATATGTACTTTAGAAGAGAATCACCTTCCACCTTGAAACTGCAATGGTTCATCAACTCCAAATTCACCGAATCTAAAAGCCTTGAGCTACTGATTCTCTTAAAAAAGGGCTGCTTCTCTTTATCAAAGGATTGTGCTCAACTTCTTGGTTCATCATCATCACATCATATCATACCATATCGGCTTCACCTGTTCATTTCCTCCTTTTAAAATTTCATTAAAGTACCCATACTTAACGGTAATAGGCTGCATGATACCATAAAGAAAATTGCAATACGTAACCGTTCTACAGATGAGGTTTTCTCCTCTCCACTGCCCACTTGACTTCATAAGGGCGACACGGTTCGTACCACATTAAAGTAAACCGAATGACTTTTTGCGACGAAGAGATGAAAGCTCTCTACTTCGTTCCCACTTAACTTTCCTTTGGTGTTGGCCCCAAAAAATTCAAAGAAAGTGATATAACATAATATAATGCTACCACAGAGAAAAAATTAAATTTGGTTTGGTTAGGCCCCAGTCCCAGCAATTATGTCACAGCTTTTTCTAACTCATACTCTATCATTATTCATGGCCAAATTTTTATTGCGACGGAATAATTGCATTTTCCATTAAGGACATTGTCTTTCCACTCAGTCATGCATGCAGGAAAAAATTCCCAAATTAAAAAAGGTTGCTTTATCATCAGAAGCACGTTCATAAAAGATTTATTGTTTACCGCGTGTTGACTACTACATCACAAATTATTGTTTTGTTTTTGTAATTACAGGTGCCATGTTCGTCTGCGAGCCATGTAACATTAAATTCAGCTCTGCGAAGACTTTAGATGCCCATCAGACCTATTACTGTTCCTTTAGAAAAGATGCAGGTTTGTACAATGTTAACCAACTAAATAATTGAACGAAATAAAATGAATAATGCGCAGTTGTGGAGCAGACAGATTCTTTTTTATTATTTTTCCCATGATGATTCAGCAATTTGCATGCACCAAAGCACTAACACAAATACCTATATAGAACCTTAACCGCGTCATATTTTTTTGGTGACGCCAATATTACATGAATCATTTATTTTATTCAAGCAAATCAAAAAAAACTTTTCCAAAAAAGTTTGTCAACAAGTCCAAGTCATAATACTATAATTAAATCAACGGGAAATCCTGTGGATTCATTTTCATTTATTATGGGCTTCTGCAAATTTTTGCTTTTATGACAGTATAATAATGTCAATGTCAATGCCAAACAAATTTTTATAATTGCTCCGTTATTAATCCTAAAAAAAACTTTTTATGAACGTTGAAATACTTTTTGAATGAAAAGTTGATCCGCATGCAGCTGCTTATACATTTTCACAAATAAATTTTAATTTGTTGAACCATCCATCCCCCTGTTGATACGCTGTTCAAACTTTCTCCTCGCACGACTTTCTTTCACTTTCCCATACTTTCTCTCCTCATTATAATACAAAATTTAGTACATATGCGCCTTTGAGTTTGTAATTTGATAAAGTTTTGATATGAATGATGTAAGATAATTTGATATTTGTTTGTTGGTGATAGGTCGTGAAAGCGTCCGTATTGAAGTGGAAGACGTGAAGGGTG
>JAHZMX010002244.1:0-40281 GCA_027743895.1 Seira musarum | reverse complement strand
TAGAAATGCGACATTTGAATGAAAATAATGAGTTTCATAATATGTGTCGTCCCATTTGATTGTTTTGCCACCGGCACCAATAATCCTACCTGTTCTTGGCTTGACAAAACGGGACACATACTGAAGTCGTTAGGAACACACCCACTGTATATTGAACGAAGTTTCGGATAAAGTGGCTAACCCTGTTAACTCCAACTTGCCGCATTTTTTCTAAAGAAAATCCTCTAATTTCGCACGTAATGGCAAATTTTGAAAGACTGTGACGGCCAACCCATAGACACCCAACTCAAAAATCTTATAGTATTAAGATCTGATTCTCTCTCTCTCTCTCTCTCTCTCTCTCTCTGTGTGTGTGTGTATGTGTCCGGTTCTCGCAGGGGGCGCAGCAGTATATGAGAGGCGTTATATAGGATCCGGAGGGAGTTGCTGTATGCGAACCGGAGGGATAGTTATCAAAAGTGATATGAATAATTAACTAATCAATTAACTCAGTTAATTAATTAGTTAGCTTACTTATTTATCAATTAACATAATTAATTATCTAATCACTCCCTCCGGTTCATATAAAATTGTAATTGTATTGGATCCGGAGTAAATGATTTTGAAAATCTATTTGTAATTTTATTGGATCCGGAGCTAATATTTTCGAAAATCTATTTGTAATTGTATTGGATACGGAGCAAATAATTTCGAAAATCTATTTGCAATTTTGTTCGATCCGGAGAGATTTCTATTTATTTTTTGAACGTGGAGCGTGTGTGCGCGGATTTTATTTGCTTTGAACGCGGAGCGTGCGTGCGCGGATTTTATTTTTTTTTGAACGCGGAGCGTGCGTGCACGGACTAGTTCTTTAAAAATGTTTTGTAAAAAATATCGATTTAGAAGTTTACGAAATGTACTTTGGAGTGGATTTCACAATTTTCTTAGCCCGCAAAAAGCTACTTCACCGCTTCTCTGAAGCCGTTGGGTGGTCGCATTAAATTCAGAAAGGTTCTGAAAACCATACTGTGAGTAGGAAAAATTTAACGCAGCGAAGGTACTTATTTTTGCATTAACACAGCCAATATCGCATAATAATAATTTTATTGAAGCATTAAAACTACTGGCGTAAAGTAAGCGAACGTACCTTTCAAAACTTTACCCAAAAGTTTTTACTTTTGCTCATAATTAACTTGCGCTGGGTGGTAGTATGAGGTTAGAAACTGTGTGTTTTGGTGGTGGACATTACTTATATGTCAATTTGAATTTAAAAAGATATTCAAATAAACTTGCTTAAATTTCCAGCGTAACTTGACACCACCACTTTTTTTAAGGACTAGGACCATGTATAGTAAGCTATATCTAAGGACGATTAGTGCAATCATAGGACTAAGCTATAGATTAGGAGCGTCACCTTTTTCACTTGATGCTTCCGTACCAAAATTGGTCATTGACTATCAAATGGTTTCCAGGCTCCGATTTAAGTATGGAATAGTTATGCTGTGGGTAGCAGTGGTAAGTCTAATTCCTTTCAGGTATTGGTTGAAAGACGAAAAGAGATCGTGTTACGTCACCTTTTGCTGGTGGTGTGGATTATTGACCATATTTTACCTGGGATTACTACTTCCGTTATTTCCTTTCGTGTATTGCAAGATCTATAACGGCTCATTTGAGTATTTTCAGCAACTTGAGCGTAAGTTCCCAGGTTTGAGGTTTTGTGAAATTTTATCGAAATTTCTCAGATATTTTTTTTGCTCCTCACAGGAAAATTCATTGATAGGTCGTGCAACCAAAATGGGAAAATTTAACGCCATTCATGATTTCGTCGTACTTAAATTGATTGTATTAATCTCATTTGTCATACTCGGCGTATGCTTGTTCTGCTGGCTTCATCCAACAAAGGCAGTTTTCATTGGTGCCTTGATTCCTCAGCAATACTTCATTTTTCCTATTCGTGTCATTACCACCATTTTACAAATTTATTTATTGATTGTCCAAGGTATTTGTCTCCTTTTACAAACACTATTTGGTTGGTTCTACTTATTTTATGCTGCATTATTTCTCGCTGGTGAACTCAAGGTTGGGAGAAAGGGTAAGATGTATTTGACTGATTCAAAACTTCGTACGGCGGAAAATCTTCGCATTGTGTATAGGTCTTTACAAATTTTGCATGCAAATGTGCTCTCCTTTTTCGACTACTATTTAATTGGGTATTACGGTGTCCACGTAGTATACCCAACTCTGATTAATTTCGTCCTTATTCGCTATTGGGAATCTTTACCGGTAGTAATGACAGCGCCTTTAGCAGTAACATCTGCGACAATGATGACAGGCTGGACTATGACATGCTTGTTGGGAAAGTATCTTCACGTAGAAAGCAAGAAAGCGCTTTTAAGTTGGAAGAATCAGAGTTGGGGACCGAAATGGGAGAGTAAAATATTTAAAAGTTTTGTGTAAGCTGTAGATTAATTTTGATTGCCAATGGAACTCAATTAATTCTAAAAAGAAAAGCAGTGCTTATTTATATTCGGAAAATTTCAAGAGCGATTTTGAAAGTACTTTTAGCCACTAGGTGATTTCAATATTGATATTAATCATACTATTAAGTATTAAGTAATTATTAAAAATAAACGTCAGTTTGTTGACACGTCTACATTTGTGAGTCATTCATTTTATTTTACGTATACACTTTAAGTTTTGAATTTTCAGACCATAGAGTTTAGAGAATATAGAAAATAAGCACTGGCAGCTTTGCTCAGACAAGTTGATCTACGAAATTTTTTTTACGGATCTTTACAACTTGATACATAGTAAATTTCAACTTTTATCTTTAAATGGTATCAAATAGAAGGATACTACAAATTCAATACTCTTCTGATAGTGAAGTAATAAACCATTACAACGCCAATTAAAACGTAATGCTTTTGGTATATTCGTAAAGCAACTTTTTGAAATTGACACAGATAAAAACTGGAAATCCAATAGCGTGGTGAGTTACTCACTTAAAATACTATTCACTATTCCTCACTTACTCACTCACTATTGGTTCCGGCTATCTCTTTCGCCACGTAAGTTTGAAAGCATAACAAATGGCAACACAAATGAATAAGCAGATTTTTATCTAAGAAAGGTTTTGCAAAATTGCTGCTCGTAAAAGGTTAATAAGTTGTTCATAATGAAACACATTAGCAAATAGCTCAATGTTTTAAGCGTATTCATATAATGTAGGATTGGCAAAACCTAGGACTAAATGTAGATCTCTGTTGGTCTAAATAAAAAGCAATCGTCGTACTCAGATCAAGCATAACCTGAAAAAAATGGAAAGAGAACCACCAATATCTGTATTCCGATCAAAAAGACACATCCTTACATAAAAACATGAACGGAGAAATGCCTTCAGTACATGATACAATATTCAAAGCGTTTATTCAGTCATAAAAGAAATCCAAAATAGTGTCTTATAATGAGCCCTCCGTTAAAACGACTGATGCAGTTGTATTCAATATTGAATCCGAAATTGAAAGGGCCGTCGTATTCTTAACAATCAAGATAGGTCCAATTTGATATCCAATGCGCGGACATGCTCTGATTCTTAGACGACTTAACTTTGTTGTAGTGTCTAGTCTCCAAAAGTATTTAAATTTTTCGCCATTTCTGTTTGGTATTGATGCAAGTCCAACAAAGAGAAAAATGAGGATGAATACAAAAACCGTAGTGATGCAACAAGTAAGGTACAAAATTTTTGGTACTTTGTTGACACACAAAATAACACAGTACATACAACTTGAGCACATCAGTATTCCCATTCCAACGAGTACAACAAGAAAATCGGTGCTCACTTCTCGAGCCAGACCACTAAGCAGTTGAAGTTTTAGGAAGATGCGGAGACTTTGATTAAACCCAAGAACACTATTGAAAAGTTTGCTGGAGAGGTTTTGTACGGACTCCGAAATAATTAGCAAAATCAGCAGCAATTCTAGGTGAACAATCATGGCATGAAATATTGTCAAGGAATTGAAAACTGCCATGAATAATCTGCATAACCCTTTAAAATACAAACCGTTCCTGTCCTCACTCTGTCCAAGCAATTGACATATTATTCGAAATGTTGGGTCATAATTTGTTACTATTGGTAAAAACGCGCCAGCGACAGGAAGCAGCAACGATTGGACTATGAACAGACCATATATTGATATTCTTTCGCCAAATTCAAGCAAACTAGATTGATTACAGAGGGGCAAAGGGTTAAGAAGCTGGGCCACGAGATAGCAGATTTCGTTGCCAAACGTCTCCACGGTTATACACGTCATGACCGGAATTACCAAACCTGTCGCAAATATTATGCAAACAGCAGGTTGTCCAAAGTCATTATTGTTATACTGTTCTTTCGACCAGTCCGAAAACCATGTGCAGAGTATCCAGATGCTGGTCACTGTCACCCACGATAGAAAGAATTTGGATAAACGCCAAACCGTTCTGGAAGCTGAGCGAGAACGTTGATGGCTCTCGCTTAGTCTGAGATATAAGCGGGAATTTGAACGGGTTTCAAAATAAAAAGGAGAAAAAAAGGTGCGTTGAATGATGGAGAATACTTGGAGAGCAGCTTTTGAAATTGACATTTTCGGAGTGTTTGAACGGTTTTCAAAATAAAAAGGAGAAAAAAAGGTGCGTTGAATGATGGAGAATACTTGGAGAGCAGCTTTTGAAATTGACATTTTCGGAGACGCCAGTTCTCTCCAAGTTTCCCAAATAATATTGTATGTATATAAGTTTTGTGGTTTTGATGACGTATTCAAATTGCAAGTGTGATTATGCCGTTCAAAAATTTTGCTAGGGATGTCAGATTTTCATTACGAATGTGAGTTTAGTTCGGTTTCATTTATTTGGTACGAGAGAGAAAGGTATTAATCTTACGGATCCTTGATCATGGACTGTTAAAACAGAAGATAATTTTAGCACAAACTATTGAATATGCAGTACCTGTTTTGACACATTGAATGTGGACGGTATGGTTCAACTATTTTTGTTCCACGACAGTGGCTAGAAGGGACTGTCTGTCTATCCAACAATTTCAATCTACTGTGAATATTGGTTCTGATTAATCCATCTGAATATTAAAACGTTTTCTTATTTACGTAGGCGAAATAATGGAATATTTGTACCATATTCTGCAATACTTAACCCCATGATGTAACCCTAATTGATTTTGAGGAGTAGCGGGATATTTTCTATTATTCTCGACTAAAAACATTAAGCTTGTGTAGTATGTAGCTTTAAGCTAAATTCCGGTACTGGCTGTTGGCACGTATATTTGAAAAGTCGGTTGAACAAAAAAATAGATCTTACAGTAAGCAAGTCTGCTTAACCTTTAAATATACATTAAGTAGCGTTTTCGTTAATGTTTCAATGTTAACCTATAAAATAATACCTGTATACTGCCATCCATATTTCCAAGCCTAAATATTGTTTGGAAATAGGACCAGCTCTTAATACAGTTCCAATTTAGATAGATAATTTGGCTTCGATTAAAATTGGTTATCCATTTTACCTTCCAGTAGATTTTAGTACTTGTCGCAATGAGAACTCACTTCTAGGGAGAAATGGATTGGTTGGTATTAAGTAAATGGTATTACTTTATTGTTACTTCTACTGAAATGGAATACATACAGGATGGGTATTGGCATATATTGCGCAACTTATCCAATCGATTTCTTTTGTAACTTTTGTCATTTACGTGCTATGGGGAACTTTTTTAATATTCATTATTTGATTTAAATATGTAACTTAAATTCCTTAGTTTTCTTCTTATTGCTTATGTACGTGGCATTCATTTTAACGATGACGCAATAAATCAACTGGGAAATTTTGTTACCTCTGACTTGTTTCCATTCATGAGATCCTTCAATAAGTAGTTATGGATCTAAAACCTGCTATCATAGTGTTTACATTTTTTGTTTGTCAAACATTATTTTTTTTGGAGTATCAATGGAAAGCAAATATTTATTAGTCATTGACTTTCGATAACATTACGTACTTAGCTTCCTAACAATGAAGGAAAATGGGGAAAATGAAATTCGTAAAAGTACCGGCATACTTTGACGGAATTTGTATTCCTCATCACTTTCCTCGTTCCTTGTGCCAATGTCATTCCGCAATCCTTTCCTTTGTTAAACTGCAATTACGTTAGTTATTAACCTTATTCAATGCAATATCTAGAGTATATGCGATTGACTCATTTACAAACAACTCTGGCACAGATCAGGCAGAACCTACTTCGGTTACTATTCTCCAAGCGGATCTGCAGGCTCAGCGGTTTTCCTGTCTTGTGAAAATAATAAATAAAAATGCACTTTAATCTTCAATCAAAATGTCCGGAAGTGCTCATTGGCATATTTATCGCGATTGCATCCTTACATAAACCACGCTTACGTACGTTATAACATAACTGTGAATCTACATATTCTAGATCAATGTATTAACTGTAAAATGTTGCGAAGGTCATTTTGGGGCGACCTAAGACACTACTAATGCATTCAAATGTATTTAGTCAAGCGTTTTAAAGCAGCACATAATAACAATAGTTAGTTTTATCAAATACCATTTTCCCTTTCGGATAATAAATCCCTTATTTTTAGGAAGAACATTTCCCAACTAGAAGTTTAATTCTTTGATTATGCACCCTCAGGACTCGTATTTCTATGATTTTTCCATATTGTCTATTGATTGCCTTTGTAATACTGATTCAGCGCAGCATTTTTGCAACATACGTTGCGTTTATATAGCACTAATTACAACATCTGTTCTTTCTAATGCATTGGGCTGTAGTGCGAGTTTCGTCATATTTCATGGTCATTTCAATTTTAGGCTTGCTCCAGCTTTTTTTATTTTCCGGCAAAAACATCAGTTTGTTGTAATTTCATGGCAATTGATCAGTAATACTTAAGGTACTTCAATTACAGGTTATGAAAGTATTTCATTTTGAAAACTTCCTTGGTGAGTGGGATAAAAATGAAATCTGATTTTTTTTCGGCTGAGCTTTCCCAACCCTGGTATATGTCTAGATTAATATCTCAATCTGTAATGTTCAAACCGATTATCTGTATTCTGCATCAAAGTAAAATAGATAACATGAAAATAATTCTTCCGAAATTCTTTTTCATACACTTTCTCGGAATTTCCGACTAAAAATAAAACAAACGTTTTTTTATCGTCCTTACTCTCTGCTTGACGTTGTTTTCATGCATCCTCTAATGATTTCTTGTAGGGGACTAATTCCACCCATTTCACTTACTGTACTACACTTATGTAGATCAACACAACATTTTTAACATTATAGGATAGCAATGTCGACAGTACGTCGACAGAAGTAAAGCATTGTAGGATAAGTATATTGAAGGACATCAATGTATTCAAGGGAAAAAATTCCAAAATCCAATAGACAAAGTCTTAATTACGTATTATGGCCTATTTTGTAATGATATCGGAAAAAATTAGAGATTTTTATTTGTATTTGCTACAACGCTCAGGAAGTCTTTAAGTAGTAGTGCTTTCGTTATATCACATTTATTAGCTGTTTGTCTACCGATTTGAGTAGAACTCGGCGCACCTGCTAAAGTGATCTGATTAAAGTGAATTGATCGTGAATTGAATTGCTACTAAATAAATTTGAAATTTCCAGCAAGTTGATTGTGTAACTTAGTTAGCAGAGAAAACGAAGGAAGAAAAATTATCGTATTCCAGTTTCAGTTGACTGTTGAACCATTCAAATATCATTGAATATTTCCGACATCCGTCTCCCTTGAAATTGAAGATGAGTTATAATAAGGTAAGGAAAAAAATACAAAAATATTATTGTTCAGATTAGTACGAGTTTTGGAACTGATGTGTAAGTTGTGTAATCAAATCATCAACCAAAATATTTTTTGTGAAATAAAAAGTCAAATATTTTTCCCGGTTATATTTTAATTTGAAATAATTTACTCAAATTACAGAACAACCAGAATACTGGAGACGCCATCCCCGAAATGATCATACTCAAGGTCGTCGACCAGGACAGCAATTCGATTCACTTTCGTGTGAAGTGGAACTCCAAAATGGAGAATCTGAAAAGGAAGTACTGTGAACAAATTGTAAGATTCTCATCTTTTCTTAAATACATTTTCAAAATGCCCCATGATGAACATAAACATAGACAAAAAACAATGGTGATTACATAAAGTGGTACTTTGAAACTGGATTCCTTTTTATTCGCAGGGCGTCCCGTTCGGCACTCTCAGATTTCTATTTGATGGGAGACGTGTGCAGGATGACAACACCCCCACACAGGTAAATGACCAGTCACAAATATATGAAATTTTATACTGTTTTGAAGTTAGACCCAATTAATTTGACTACCAATTTCGTATTTTTTTATGATATTAGCTCGAGATGGAAAACAACGACACGATCGAAGTCTACCAGGAACAGATTGGCGGCAACACTTGTACCAACAATTTTAATTACGTGTAGCTGATAGTTAAATGAATTACTTTTATTAAATGGGAAATATTTGCTATTAGAAGCAATAGTAATTACATTTTTGCGTAATTTTAAGTGTTTAGATTAAGAGTTGTCTGTGCATGATTAAATTATTTTGAATGAAATTTTAATTAACACTAGGTTTATGAGTCAAAGTTGATTTCTATTTTTGTAAAAATTATTGAAATATTTTATACCACACTTACACTACTCTCCTGAAAATCTTGTCATCGGTTTACTTTACAATTATTGAAATGTTTTATAAAAATATATTCACACCTTACATATTTCTGTGCATTCTAATGTGAACTCTTAAAAATAAAATACTGTGGCTTACAATCAGCAATTTATTGTATTTGCTACATAATTATGTGTTGCGATTTTTTAAATTATTTTTTTTGGGTTGCAATACCATTTGGTATCTTCTTTCATGCATAAAAAGTGAATTTAAAAAACGAAAGGTATCATCACCGTGCTTTGCACTTCCCCATTAACGAACAGAGTTATTACAGAAGTTTTCAATCATCAAGCCCGATTTTGCATGCAATTTTTGCTATAGAAAATACTAATTCATTATAAATAGTTTACTTTGTATTTTCATTCATTTATTACGTATCTGGACAAAGAAATTATTTTGTTGTGTACGCTTGGCCGATAAGTTTGGAAAGACGTCGCCGATTGACCTCAAATTCGAAACAAAGGTTCTTTGTATACTAAAAGGGAGCCCTTTAACGTTCCAAAATTCTAGGTCAGCTATTAACAGCTGGGTCAAACTGGTTAAGAGTCCACACTGAAAACTACTTACAAGCCACTACTACTACTTGTTAGCCAAACTTTTTTGCATTCGAAGAAAACAATTAAGGTACATTCTTACAAGACATATTTTTTTGAAAAAGTATGTTTGTGCTAAAGTCTTAGATCATAACAGTTTCATAGACATGCGACAACAAAACCCAAAGTTCGATCAATATTACGAACAAGTTTAGAAAAACAAGAAAAAATTCAAGTTCTTGGCTCTGGCAACTCCAAGTTACCGTAAATTCTTTTAAATAAGACAACCTAAACCTGTGGAATTGTATTTATATTGAAAGACTGGTTGGACGGATTCCTATATTTAGATTCCCGACACAAATAAAACGCATTATTTATTCTAAGGAACTCTAAACGCCAATTGCGTTCTCAATACCCAGTACTGATTATCAAATAAAAAAATTGTGCGATGTCATAATGAAAATTAACGCATTATCAGCCTCCAAATTGTGGAAATAGTGCAATGGTCTCTAGCAACCTTAAACGTCCGCATTCAATAGCAGTTATTATAAAGAATCAAGTAAATACGGTATTTAAGAACATTTTGTTGAAGAAAATATTGATTAAAAGAAACATTTTGTTGTAGATTTGGCTGTTTACTTAGATAGCAAACAGTTACTTTACCGGCTTCTCTGGGCTCATTGGGTGGTCGTATTAAAATCAGAAAAATATTGAAAAACTTAGTGAGGTACACAAATTTTAATGCGGTATTACTTGGGCAACATTATGTTTTTCTCCTTATCGTAGGAATGATTTAAATTCCGCAGTAGAAGTAGTTATTGTTAACGATAACATAATCAATACCGCATCACAAGCATATTACTTAAGAATTAATAAAGCTACTGCCGTAACGTTATGAAAAACAAACGCTGAAAAAATGTGTTTTTCAAAACTTTAGAATCCCAAAACGAACCCAATCTGTTCAATAGTATTTGGTTAGAAACGTTTCAAGAAGGATTTTGGTAGTTCCGTAAATTTCCACGTCACTCTCCATCACTTTCTTTTTAAAGGTTTAGTAAACCACAACCATGTACAGTGAACTTTATCTGAGGACGATTAGTGCACTCACACGAGTAAGCTATAAAATAGGAGCAGTGCCATTTTCATTTGATCCTTCCGTACCAAAATTCATGATTGACCGTCAAACAGTCTCCAGACTGCGATTTAATTATGGATTAGTTGTATTATGGGTGGTGGCAGCAAGTATAATTCCATTCATGTACTACTTGGAAGATGAAAAGAGAGCGTGTTGCGTGGCTTTCTGCTTCTGGTTTGGATTATTGACCGTACTTTACCTTGGAGCATTGCTACCGTTATTTCCTTACGAATATTGTAGGATCTTTAATGGGTCGTTTCAGCTTTTTCAGACACTACAGCGTAAGTTTAAACATGATACAAAGTTTTCAGCGGGGTTCTATGATCATTTTATCAAATTTCGTATTCTATTCTAACAGGAAATTTCATGGGAGCCCATGCAACCAAAATGGGAAAATTTAACGCCGTGCATGACCTCATTGTATTTCTATTGATCGGATTATGCTCGTTTAGCATCCTCGGTGTATGCTTGTTCAGTTTTCTTCATCCCAGAAAGGCAATATTCCTGGGAGCTCTAATTCCTGAGCCGTATTTCGTCTTCCCCATTCGTGTCATTGCCATAATCACACAAATTTATTTGTTATTGGTCCAAGGCATTTGCTTGGTTTGTTTGGCGCGTTATGCTGGTTCTTCACATTTTACACATCATTCTTTCTCTCTTGTAAACTCAAAGTTGGAAGAAAGGGTAAGGTGTACTTGACTGAATCAAATCTTCGCACGACAAGAAATCTTTGCATAGTGTATCGATCTTTGCAAGTTTTGCACGCAAATTTCCTCTCCCTCTTCCATTGTTATTTAATTGGGCTTTACGGCGCGCATGCTATTTTTCCTACATTAATTAATTTTGTTCTTATTCGATATTGGGATTCTTTAACAGCAATAATGATAGCACCTTTATTCGTAGGATCTTCGACTCTGCTGGTCAGTTGGGTTTTAACATGCATGATTGGAAAGCACTTTTATGTGGAAGGTAAGAAGGTATTGGTCAGTTGGAAAAATCAAAATTGGAGCACAAAACGGGAGAACAAAACATTCAAAAAGTTTTGTAAAAGCTGTAAACTTCTTTTGATTGCTGATGGTACTCAGTTAATACTAAAAAGAAAAACACTGCTTATATATTTGCGGAAAATTTCTAGGGGTACCTTAAAAGCTCTTTTAGCAACTACATAGTTTTGACACTGATATTAAAAAAATAACGTTAATGTAAATTGTAGCACGTTCATGTAAACGTATTCATTTGTAAGCTATTTCTTGTAGATGTTCACGGATTGTATTGAATTTTCACCTCATTGGGTGTACTAATTAAAGTAATTAGAGAGACAATTTTCCAATGGTCAATCAATTCGATCAACATTTGTTTTATAAATTTACTATAAGCCTGTGGTAAAATCCTAACTTTAGCATTAGACATTGGTGGTCGGTATCGAATGGGCGGATGCATCAAATTCAATAATCCGGGATAGCGACGTAATAGAGCCTTCCGACGCTACTTAAAACATATATACTGCTCGAGGTAGTTTTTTTATATTTTCGTAAAGCTGTTTTGAAAAATCGCATGAAACTATCGGCCAAGTACTGTCATTTGTTTAAATAGCGACGTAATAAAGCCTTCCGACGCTACTTAAAACATATATACTGCTCGAGGTAGTTTTTTTATATTTTCGTAAAGCTGTTTTGAAAAATCGCATGAAACTATCGGCCAAGTACTGTCATTTGTTTTAAAAAAATCAGAAGTATTTCTGTAATGATTAGACTTAAGTATGTGTAGAATGCATAATAATTAGGTTCCGACAACGTACTATTTCGTTGCTTATTGAAGGCATAACAAGTTGAGCGCAACATAAATATTGCTCAACTTAATTTTATCTTTGTAAAGTTTAGTAAAAATGCTGTTCGTGAATGATGAATAAATGAGCTGTTTATAAAAATTATTTTAATATTCACGTATCATTAGAACAAGTTAGGACATTAGACGAATACGAAATTCAAATATCTTGTCGAATACTTACGTTAGTTCATTGTTTTATGCGTTTTCATAAAAGTACATTGAATTACCGAAACTTAAGGAAATTAATCGTAACAATAAAAATGCGGAACCCTTTTGGCTTACATTATAGTATCATTCGTCGATCCCAGAACTAGCATTTTGAACAATGGTAAGAAAACAACAAACGTCCATTCATTCATTTGGTTCTATGAACGTCATTTGTGCATCAAAAACGTGAAGGGGCAAATGCAATAAGGGGATAACATATTCGGAGTAGTTCATTTTATTTGAAAAATCTTAGAAAGGTGCATAAGAAGTTGGCATTTGAAACTAACAATATGAATTCAAACTCCTTGTTTTCCAATCTTAAAAGCGGGGTAGAGAGGCTTGATTTTATTTACTGAACACCTATGTGAAGTTATAGTGCTCACCAAAACAGTGTTCTATAAAGAACCCTCTGTTAGTACTACTGTTGCTGTTGTATTCAATATTGAATCCGAAATTGAAAGGGCCGTCGTGTTCTTAACCATCAAAATAGGTCCAATTTGATATCCAATTGGCGGACATGCTTGGATTCTAAGACGGGCACACTTTGTTGTACTGTGCAGCCTCCAAAAGTATTTAAATTTGCCGCCATTTGTGTTTGGAACTGACGCAAGGCCAACGAAGAGGAAGATGAGGTTGATTACAAAAACGGTAGTGATGCAACAAGTAATGTACAAAAGTTTTGGTACTCTGCTGACACACATGATAACACAATACATACATCCTGAGCACATCAGTATTCCCATTCCAACTAGCACAGCAAGGAAATCAGTACTTGCTTCTCGAGCAAGACCAATAAGCAGTTGAAGTTTTAAGAAGATCCGTAGACTCTGGTGAAATCCAAGAACACTATTAAAAAGTTTGCTGGAGAGGTTTTGTACGGACTCCGAAATAATAAGAAAAATCAGTAACATTTCTAAATGAACGATCATGGCATGGAATATTGTCAAGGAATTGAAAACAGCCATAAATAATCTGCATAACCATTTAGTATACAAATTGACCATATCTTCACTCTGTCCAAGCAATTGAGAGATTATTTGAAAAGTTGGGTCATAATTTGTTACTATTGGTAAAAATGCTCCAGCGACAGGAAGCAGAAACGATTGGCCAAGAAACAAGCTGTATATTGATATTCTTTCGGCAAAGTCAAGCAGGCAACTCGGATTTCTAGGTGGCAAAGGGTTAAGAAGTTGGGTCACAAGATAGCAGAATTCGTTACCGAAAGTCTCAACAGTCACACAAGTCATTATTGGAATTACCAGACCCGTGTAGCAAATATTATGCAAACAGCAGGTTGTCCAAAGTCATTATTGTTATGATGCTCTTTGGACCAGTTGGAAAACCATGTGAAGAGTATCCAGATGCTTGTCAATGTCACCCACGATAGAAAGAATTTTGATAAACGCCAAACCCTCCTGGACGCTGACCGAGGGCGTTGATGGCTCTCGCTTAACCTGAGATGTAAGTGGGACTTTGAACTCGTTTCAAAGTAAAAAGGAGAAAAAAAGGAGCGTTGAAGAATGGAGAAAACTTGGATGGCAGCTTTTGATATTGACATGTTTCTGAAATGACTAGTCCTAGTGAAACAAGAGTTTTAAATTCAGAAGAACTTTTCGGGGTCTCGTAGGAATTTTTAAACTTGCAGGCCTTAAATGCTAGTTGCAAATTTTTTCATGCTGCTGAGATACTTTTTCTATTGATGAACATGTTCTCGATAGTTTAGGAAAGGTTTCGCACAAAATGTGTGTGCAAGATTTAGTCTATGAAAGCTGATACTTATTGCAGGTCCAGAGCATATCAGCGATTTTAAAACTGGTAAAACGTTTCCCATATCTTTATAGATCCAACTAATGGAATACAAGTAGCCTTTTCGTAACAAATTCCATTTTATTTTTAAAGAATGGTCAAAACATTGGGCTTTTTGTAGCATGGTCATGGTTATGTTAACCGGCTTTCTGTCTAATCGAATTCGGTTATATATCTAGTAAGAATATTGAGTTACATAAATCAATAGGGATACTAGATTTTTTTAATTTACGTAAGCACATAATGGAATTTATATACGTATTTTGTCTCGTATCTAATATTAGTAAAATGCATGATGTAACTTGTAAATTCAATTTTTTTCAGAGGACCAGATTATTCTTTTGATTTTATAAGACTTTGGCAGTCAGGTTGTCGATAACATTAAATTTCGGTATAGAAATGGTTTCGTTTGCAAAATTGCATATGGGTACTATATTCCAACCTAGCCATTGGTGCTATTTAACTAAACATACTTTTACTTTTCAGTTCTAAACCCTCGAATATATCTACACGTATATCATAATTTCTTGAAAAACGAAATGGACTGGTTATGTATTAAATCGATGATATTATTACTATACACTCTTATATGGGGCTCAAATCCAACATTACGAAGATTTTAAGATCCACCTAAGATTTTAATTTTGGTGACTTACATTACGAAGCTAACTTTAGTACTCAAGGTCTACTAGGTTACGTAGTTGTAAATGGCTTTCGACAGATGAGATAAATCGATTAGAAAATATGACATTTTCAAACACTCATTCCAACAAATGTAAGTCGCAGTCACATGCATAAAATACTTTTGTACGGGACACGATATCACGATCACGTGTTTCCGTAAAAACAGTAAATCCATTCTCTACTCTGAATTTGGAGTTGTTAAATAACTGTCTGAAAAAACTGATAATAGATATGATTTTTTTTCTAAAAATGCTTGAGTAATGGATTTCTTAATCTAAACTGTGTAACCATTTTCCTCTCTCATGCATTTACATTTATTTGCTCAATAATTTTATAGTACTATTATACTTGGCTAAAACAGTCAGTGCTATCGAATACAGTTTTCGTTTTACACTTATTCCCCTCCCTTTCCAAAGAAACATTATTTCCCATCTGGTAGCACATTCCGTAAAAGGCGGACTTCGGTCATCCCCGACGACGAAAAGTTCTTTGAAAATATTTATTATTAAGACGAAACGATCATGGAAGCAATTTAGTGATGCAACTCTGACATATATTGTGTAAGGGCAAGCGAGATTAAAATGCAGCTCAAGTTTGAGTATTGGACAAATTTTCGCTGATGCTAAAATACAGGTACAAAAAAATAAGTATGCTGTATGTTTTTGAAAGAAAATAATGAGCCGAAGGAGTTAGATGCAAAACTTCTGTTTACCATCCTCTTACAGGACTAATATTTCTGGTAGAACTGATTTAATGGAGAATTTTTGCAAAATAGGCTTCGTTTCTGTATACTACCACATCTGTTTCTAACAATGCAAGAAAATTCTGACTTTATTGTCAGTTTAATCATGTTTCATAAACCTATTCATTTCAACTTCACGCTTGCTCCCACATCAGACTTACATATGGCCGTTGAAGTTTTCTATTGCTTTTTAGTAATCCAAACTTGCTAAATGCGTCATTACATCTTAACAAATGCATTGTAGCATTTTATTACGGTACAAAATTCAGTATACTTTGACAATTTCTCTGCACTCGTCTCATGTCTGCAGAAGTCTTTAGAAATATATTGAGTTTCACAAGTTAATTATTTTCATTACGATTTAAGCAGGACTTAAAAAAATCAATCTCACACGAAGAACACTGTCTTTAAACTCTTTTGTTTGTGTCATAAAAACTAGTTAAAACCAAATTAATGAATCATACCCATTTGAATCTACTTGAAAGAGCCTTCATTGGAACTACCACAACTCATAATGTTGAACCGAAAACAAGCAAAACTTATCTGTGAACGTTAATTGTAGAGCAGCCAATATAGCCAAAAGTAAGCTTGGTATTCCACGAATAACTTTTTCAATTGCTCAGTTCAATTCGAGCTAAACACATGACATTTCTTTTCCCTATTTCAGCCCGCGCTGATGAAAACATTTAGATTTACCTCAGAGTTAAATCGTATTAAATGGCTTTATTCCAACCAGATTTTACGTACAATCCTTCCTCAATATGAATCCCGACATTGATGCAGTCATTGTGATCTTCATTGTCGTCTACCTGGTTATATTTGTCTATATTATTTTGCTATGGTGCTGCAAATTCCTTTCAAGGAAATATTCCCTTCAACTACCTAAAAACATAGGGAGAACAGGTTTCTTCAAATTTTCTTAATTAGTATACTCAAATTCATTTCTAACTTTTATTAAAATACTTAAGTCGCATATTGTTCGAATATTATTTAGAAACAAATGAAGCAGCTGCAGCTACACCAGCGTACGGAAACTTCAATTCGCGGCCAAATTGGAGTTACAACCTTAATCGGGAAGTTATTCCCTCATCGTGTATTGTCATTGAAGACTTCATAACTCCTTCCGAGTCTCAGGCTTAATTAAGCACGCTTTTACACTACCAAAATGTGCGGAATTCAATTGAAATCGCAAAAACCGACATATCCAATAAAAAACCAATAGTTTTTTTAGCAGTCTTGTTTGCGTACTTTTATTTCGGAAGAAAATTATAATAATTATGCTCGTAAATATTAAATATCTAACATGTTTTATCGTGGAACGCTTTTTCATTAATTTCAAGCAAAAAATGAATGACTTATTTATTATAAGTTTTTGGAAATATAATGAGATTTTGATTGACGTTTGGATCAATTGTCATAAAAGAGAAAATAAGCCGTTTAATTTTGCAAAACCTTTTCAGTTTAGTCATTTTGCATGAGCTTAAGCTGGCGACTGCGTATTAAACTGACGATAACTGGTTAGCTAATCAAGCTCATTTAAACTTCTAATGGGCAAAATTATTTTAAAAAATGAGAAATTATCAATCAATATCCAAATATCGAACAAAATTTTTCAATCCACCTACACTAGATTTGAAATGTATGTATGATATCCCTACATTCTCATTCTTCAACTAATGTCAAACATGGTAATCTCTTGCGCAACCATAGACGATTTCCCATTTTCAAATATTAATTTATAAAAAATATTACCTTCGACAATTTCCTATCCAACAAAGCTTCTTTACTTAAACTTTATCGGAATATTATTACGCAATTGGAATACCTATTTTTGAATTTATATGAAAAAAATAAAAATTGCTTGAAAATTCTTATTTATTTGATGTTGAGAAATCAGTTCGTGTCCAAAGTGAGTCGCTTAAATAACTATAACACAGTATACCTGCTTGTACCAGCCTAAATTGAAAAAGTCCAATGTTCCAAGTTATTTTGGAAACTTTGTACTTTATATTAGTAAAACTTTTAAAAAATGTCGTTCACTGTCGGTGCTCTTAAAGTGCAATCCTATCTACAGGATATCATTCCACTTCCCCACAGATTCGAGGTTCAAATGTGCAAATTCATAATAAATTCTAAGCTGGACAAACCCTTCCACAAACGAATTCGCTACATTATGTTCATTTTGATGTTCAATACACTTGTTTTCTCATTACATCGAATCCTCTTCCTCCACTCACATTGGGAGACTTATTCCAACCAGAATCAGAAATCTGAGGAGTTAATCATCTACATAGTGATATTTTGTCTCACATTTATCGTCCTTTCATTTTACACGAGAATTAAGGAAATGGACTCTGAATGTGTCTACGGCTTAACACAAATGTGCATTGTTATGTCAGAAAAAGAAAAAATGAACACAAGCAAAGGGAAAGTCCCAAGTCTGCATGAATTATTCATTTATGGATTCAGCCTGAGTTTTGGTGCTTATCCTCTTGCCTTAGCGATGCTGACATTAATTATTGATTTCGATCCAGTTGAGCTGATTATCCGGGATTATTTTTGTCTGACTGTGTTACTAACTCCAATAGTGGTGTTTAGAGTAGCGAAAGCTATTCTCTATTTCGTAGTTGTGTTGTATGGTGCTGGTGTAATGCTTTCTCCGCTACTCATGTTCATCTTATTCGGAGAGGGAATGCAAATCCTTTGTCAAGACCTCTACCCATCACCTTTACCCAAAAAAATTTATGACTCCCGTCGTTGTAGTCGTTTTTACAGTTGCTACAAGAATTTCAGAATTGTTCAGCTTTTGTTGATCGTCGGAGTGCTGGTGACACATGGAATTGTTCAAAATTTGGTATTTGTTGGAATCATGTTGGCTAGCTGTTTGATGTGTATTATTCTCAAGTTGAGAGATGAGATGCCATTAATTGTTGTGCTTGCTTGTGGTGTTATAACAACAACGATATTAGTCATCAATTTTCTTGGAATGATACTTGCAGACGTTCCAAATCGTCGTGGGAAGACATTTAAAGTGTTTTGGAATCAACAAAGGCTCAAGAAGAAAGAAAGACTAATGCTTTTATCCTGTCCTAATATTGGATATAGCATTGGAAATTTTAGAAATTTACAAAGACATTTTTCTCTAATCATTGCAAATATCATTTGTCAATGTGTCTCTAATATGATTCTTCTTACACCTTCAAAGTAATCCAGCCTGTTTGTTCGATTTTACACGTGGACAAACAAATTCAAACAATGAATGTCCTAATTGCCTTTATTATTGTACAAATGCCGTTGTCAAACTAATGAGAGTGATACATAATTGTATTTGTAAAACGTAAATAAATTACTAGTTCATCAATTACCCAATGAACCCATGAGTAATGGCGTACGAACCAAACATTTTAAAACAATTTGTAGCTCCATTTTACCCAATTACGCAAATGGTTAAATGATGATTCACCGCATGTGCCTCGAGCATTTGATGAAATTTCAAGTGTATTTAACATTCATAATCTGCAAACATAATTGAATACTGTGTAACTTTAGTGGACAAGCAAACCAACAAATGGCTTGAATAGTGTATTAAAGCACGGATAAGCTCACACGCTTTCCCATTTGGTCTGCTCATGCTCATATCGCCTAACATTAGTGCTGGAGGTGGCTTCTTAAATACACAGAAAAGAATTTTGCGTCATTGACTCTTTGGTTAAGTCTATGCCCCAGATTTGGAACTCATTTAAATACCTGATGCTAGATATCATTATGAGTTCATTACAAATTCAGATTACAAGTTATTCGCATTTTTGTCTCACAATGTCAGGGAAACAGCGAGATAGGCAACCTGCAAAACTGCCAGAGAATGAAGTGAAAGAAGTGGTGGACGTCTGGGTTGACATCCTCAAAATTCCCATGGTTGTTGGTGGATATATCCAGGAAGACGAGAATTTTTTAAATGTTGTCAGCGATTGGATGCTTGATGATGCCGCGAAGAAAGAAAGGCTTCTTTATTCTCAAACTTTCTCAGTCTTAAAGAGTTCGCTTGATCAAGAGAATCCTGTAATCTCTTCTGGGCCACCTGTCATTTATCAGTAAGCACTGCCATAGGTATTTGTCAGAATTGATTCAATAAATTAACGAAATATTTAAATTTCTTTAGAAATCTTACCGTCGTATCGAGTTCAGGGCAAAAACGAGCTATTCTTAGTAACCAGAGTGGAGTGGAATATTTACAAATTTGGAATGAAAATGTGCTTCAGAAGACATACAATTTGACAGAGCTGAACATCCATAAACAAGTTTACACTTCGGGTAAAGTTGTCATTTAAAACTAAAATCAATTCCAAATTTTCATTGATTTTCCTGATTTTTTTGATTTTCAAGGGGGATGGGGGATAACCATGATTTGGAGCCAGAGTGAGGGTAAACTGGCGTATTTAGCGGAGCAGAAAACTCCACCAGCAAAATCATTTTACACTTCAGCTTCAACTCCGCCAAAAGGTGAGAACAAGAAAAACGACCAAGAAAAATTTGAAGTGGTATGATTAACTCAAATGTATTTGCAACTAGATCGTAAATATTTACAAATACAATATTGAACTACATTAAAGGGGGAAGAATACATTTACAAACAAAGTTGGGGCGAGTTGCTTCAAGGACATTGCCAATCCGTAATTGTCGTTTTGGATGTGAACACAGATGAATTTAAAGTACTTCCACTTCCAGAGGGAAACTTTCCCACAGACTTACAATGGATTGGAGATAGTCATGTTTGCGGAACCACATATCCAATCCCAGTTAGGCGTCTTGGATTATTAGGGGCATCCAATCGGGAAAGCCGCATTTTTATCGTTGGAGCAAATGGAGATAATTTCCGTAAAATTGCAATTCGTTTTTTGCTATTAAATATTTACACTCTAAAATATTTATATTTCCTGTAATTTTAGAGTACTTAACACCAGAGAAGCGTGCTTTTCGTAATGCCAGAGTCCGTCCTGATGGTGGCTACGTTATTTGGCATGAACGAATACTGGACGGAGCTCATAACCGGGCACGATCAATTTACGGTTTAACATTGAACAATGGAGTGCCTTCAGGTCAACCTCGTCTCATTCGTGATGCTTCTCCCGCTGACGGATTACCAGAGTACAATGAGTTCGGCAATGTTTGTTGGAGCCCAAATGGAGCAACATTTTATTTTGTGACTCCAAACGAAGGAATTTCAGTCTGCTTAGCAATCACGATTGGTGAATCATCCGTTGATGTGAAAAAGATTGACTATGTTGATTCAATCATTAGCATCACAAACGAATACCTTGTGGTCGTCTCCAGTTCAACAGTTTCAATTCCAGTCCTGAGGCTTCTTAAGATTTCTGAGAATTTTAAAACAATTGATATCACACAACCATCAAGACCATTGGATCCCCAGAATATTATAACGGAGCATGTTTACGGCGAAATGTCACCACCATCCATTTATCATGGCCCTGCTTGTGATTCAGTCCCGCCGAAAAGTGTTCCTCTGATTGCATATCCCCATGGAGGTCCCCATTTCTGTTTCCTTGACCAATTTTCCCCTGACGTTGTATTCTTTCTAAAATCAGGATTTGCAGTTATTCACTTAAACTTTGTAGGAAGCACCGGGGGAACAAGAGACACAGCCGATGAGCTAATGGGAAGAGTTGGAGATAGAGATGTGAAAGACTGTCAAACAGTTGTAGAGAAAGTACTGGCAACTATGCCTTGCTTGGATCCAGAGAAAGTCTTCGTATTTGGAGGTTCACACGGCGGATTTCTGACCTGTCACTTATCTTCTGCATATCCATCCACATACAAAGCAGCAGTCGCAGCAAGTGCCTTAACCGACGTGATGACCTTCGTTGGAACAACGGATATCACTGAATGGGCGTATGCTGAAAGCGGTGTTAATTTTCCCGAAGATCCTATCAAGACATTAATACCAACTGCAAGAGACTTGGTTGATGCTGAGAAATATATTAAGGCATCACCGATTCACAATGTTGAGAATGTAACATGTCCAACGTTGATTTTGTCTGGGTCATTGGATGCGCGTGTACCTGCACATCAAGGCATCAACTATTATCGGGCTTTGTTGGCGTTCGGAAAAGAGGCAGAGTATGTATTCAAAGCATTACAATTATTATTTAAAAGCTTCTGCGGTCTTTGAAAATTTCAAATTACTCTTTTGTTTTAGGTTACGAGTGTTTCCAGATACACATTCGTTATCAACTGTTCCTGTGAGGCTGGATTCTTTCATACAAACTGTGCTGTGGTTTAAAAAGTATCTTCCTCAGTCGAAATGACTTGCTAAAATAATTCTACCTGCCGACACTATCAGAGATTGAAATAATTCTGAAAGTGAAATTTGAGGACTTTGAAAACATCTTCTGAAGAAGAAGCTCATAATAATTCATTTTATATTTACAGTACACACCTAAACCAGTACTGCATAAGTATATACATAAATACTATTGACGTAATTAAGTAAATCTCATTCTTCCCATTTAACAAAAAAGTAAAAAAAATTAACAAAATGTTAATTCATTATTTAATTAAAAAATAAAGTACATAACTGCAACGTTTTAAGTATTTTCGTGATCATTCATTTTATAAAAATGAGATGCTACCGCTGAGTGGTTACTATACCGAGTTCCAAAATTTTTGAGACTTGCTCCCAAACAAGTTTATGTAAGCTGCTTGATAAGGTTAAAAGGCCAAGCAATTTTGCCGAAATTTCCGAGATACGTAGTCATTCAACGCCATTCGTTCATCAAGTTCTCATTTCAATATTACTTGGCTTTGTTTTAAAACAGTAAATAGAGCATGATTTGTTAACAAATGCGATCGCTAAATGAAAACAGACGAAAAACTCAATCTTCCGCTATGACATGACATGATTAAACGACCCAAAAACCCTGAAGTACATGCCTTGAACTCTTCTCTGTTCTACGTATCAATGTAAAATTATAATTGAACAAAAGCCCATTTATTTTTATACGAAAAAAGGTATTGAGTGAATAATTCCGATAAAGAATGAATTGGCTACATCATTTTAACTAAAATGCAATTTTAACATGGACGCTTATAGGAAATGTAAGAGTTCCGAGAGCGAATCTGTTGTAGTTTCAACATGCCTTGCGGTGGCACATGATATTTGGAGCAAGAATAGCTTACTCAACCACCTCTCTTTCGCTTTCAGCATTAAACAAATCTAGAAGCACCCAACCATCTAGACTTTACTATATTGCAGAGACACGACAAAGTACGTGAGAATGACACCAGTCACCTGCAAGTTAACAATACTATTAGCAACAATAACTGGTGGGTAAAGCATACGAATGATTGAAGAAAATACCTGTGCCAGTAATGAATAAGTGAAAGTAAACACCCCACACCCACTAATGCCAATGCGTTTCTCCTGAATTTCGTGCAGCACGATCACAAGCTCCGTTCGATTTAAATCGTTTAGTTGTTTACCAAACGCCTTCTTTGATATCCAGACTGTCAGTTTGTTAATCTGCACAATATTAATAAAATAACAAAATTGATGAATTTTAAATTTGCACTAATTCCAATTCAATTGCTCAGAAATTGCGTTCTGCATGAAAATAACGAAGTCAACAACCTAACGTTAACATTCTTTTTAAGTACCTATTTAGATTCACATAAAAGTCAGTACTGAAAACAAATTGTTGAATTGAAATTGCAAATCGTACAAAAATATTTTCGATTTCAACTTACTTGTCTGCAGATGTCTCCAGGAACCAGCCAAACAAGCGCGAATAGTACATAATAAATCATAATTTTAATCTGAAGCAAAACGTCCATAGTTGTGATTAATTCATCCAAATGCAAGGCATAATAGAAAAACTGAATAAATGGTCGAGCCAGATTTAGCATTCCAAACAAGTCATTTAACAAATCCGCTAATTCTTGCAGATAAACGTACTTTTTTGATACAGTAGTCCAGTCATTGAGAAACTCAAGAGAATCTATAAATTCTTTAGAGTGGATCCATAAAATCGCTGGTCCAATTAACACTAAAAAATCCTCTATTCGTCCAGACATTTTCCGAAGAAAATATGCAAATGCGTATAATACAGCCGCAGTATTTTCCATAACTGACAATTCTTGAGAAGCATTCGATGAGCGCCTCCCTATCGGTAAGTTTGTCATTAAGAAGGTGTATTTCGCATCATGCAGGAAACAATTAAAGAGCGCACGAGGGTTCCATTCAGATATGGTCATCAGTTCCGCACCAAAGAGAAAGTTCAAAATATCAACGCAGGTTGTAAAAATGCAAAAGATCGCTGATATTTTTACGATGTTTCCCTTAAATGAACATATTTGCATAAATTACTGATTAGTTAGTCTAGAGTTTATTTTTGACTTCATTCTTACCCATAATTTCCCATTGTACATTATGGATGGGCTATCCTCTTGCAGAAAGTGAATGATTTTCAAAAACTTTTTCTTTGATCCCCAGATGACATACCAAAGAGCTAGGTTTAATAAGATATTTGATACGTTATAGAAAAAATTAAAGTAATTGACAGGATTTCCCGGAATGTTCGAAAACACTGCAGACAATGACGTTCGTAGTTCTGCAGCTCGTATGATAATGGCCGCAAATGTCACAAGTGCACACAAAATTTGCTGAGGTGCCCATTGATTAATTTCGTATGTACTAGTTGCCTTCTTAAGTCTTAACTTATATGGGAAAAATCCAACATAATAGGAGAAATTGATGAACTTCACAAGAAAAAGGACAGGTGTAAAATTCTTCGGTTGTGATGATACTACTAAAGCTGGCTTTACGGAGGTATTTTGCGGTAAAGTTGGCTTCATTTTTTTAGATTATCGGTTTGGGAATTCGAATGTTAGGTAAGTCAATCTGAGAAAATGAGGAATAACTTTGTAATAGTTTTGGTGGTTTGAATTTTTTTCTGACATTCAAAGAATTTTTCACTAAGCCACAGCATAATCCATTGAGTGACCACAAAAAAATTATATTGCACTCGGTTTAATAAATTAATTAAATTACATTCCTGATAAGTATGTTTTGGATTTTAAAAAGGTGTGTATACGATTAATTTATATTTATAATATAGTTTACTCATTCATTATCGTCAAAGCCATCATCCACTCTATCATTAATATTGGGCTGTTTTTCGATATTGGACCGAAACTATGAAGTACGTTATGATGACGCCGCGCCGCCCGCGCCGGTCACCTTGAAATGTTGAACCTTTAAAACTAAATACGTACTTCTAAACGATTAATATATTGAATGTAACAAAAGCATACATTTCTTACTTCATCTGTGCTGACAGCGAATAAGTCAAAGTAAACACGTCACACCCACTTATTGCTATGCGCTTATTCAGAATTTCATTTACGTTCTTAAGAGGCTGGATTCGTTCAAACAAACTGTGCAGTGGTTTAAAAAGTATCGTCCTAATTCGAAATAACTGTTTGATACAATGTTGCGTACCTACAAACTCTTTTAGCGATAAAAATAATTGTTCATAAGTAATTTGAGGATTTTAGGAACAGCTTTCGAAGAGGGAGCTCCAAATAATTTTTTGGTTTGAAATACATATGCTAATACTACATATTTATACATATAACATTAATGACCTAAATACCTATATCAGAATCTTTCGCCATAATATAAAATGGACGGAAATAAAACCCCCTTATTTATTGTTTAATCGTAAGTATAAAAGATCTTAAATCATGAAACATTTTAAGTAATTTTGAGATCATTCATTTTGTAAGTTTGAGAAAGTTCCGCTGCAGTTTTTCAGGAAGTACTTATCAGGCATTTTGGGGAGATTATGTATGTCCAAAGGGGCCTTTTTATGTGGCAAGAGATGTACATTTTTCCAATAACTCTACTATACCTGGATTTTCTTTTCGGTACTGGACAGAAATGACGAAATACGTCAAGATGATTCCAGTAATCTAAAACAGGAATTCAATTTGTAATACATGCACTTGCCAGTACTCGCAGTTATCAATTTTTCCTCTTTTGTCGACTTACCTGTGCAGCCAGAGAGTAGGAATACGTAAATATACCTCCTCCTTGAATGCCAATACGGTTCTCATGGATTTCATGGAGCACAAGTGTAAGCTCCTTATGACTCAGATCGCCCAATATTTTTTCATTTACATTTTTAGAAAGCCATGGCTCCAATTTGCTCATCTAGCACGAAATTTCAAACAAATTGTTTACGCCGAAATCGATTGCTGCAATTTATTTGTATACCATGATATGATGATTTACCTGTCTGCAAATGTCGGAAGGGATGATCATAATTAACGCAAAGAGCAAATAATAAAGCAGAAACTTTGTTTTCAGTAATGGCTCTGTTGTCGTGATAAACAGATCCATATAAACAGAGTAGAAGAAAAGCGCTGGAAAAGGGCGAACGAAATATAAAAATCCCAGCATATCATTTAAGATGTCAGTCAATTGTTGCAAATAACGGTATCTCTTCACTTTCATTGTCCAATCTGCATCATAATCCAGAGAATCTATAAACTCCTTCGCAGCAATCCATAGAGTCAAGGGACAAATAATTATCCACAAATCTTCCAATGAACCGACAATCCTGCGTGTAAAGTAGGCGACACCAAAGAGATAACCAATCACAGCGTCGATAGCGGATAGTTCTTCACCTTCGTTTAAATCAGCTAATGTGCATTTATCAAAAACTGAGTCCAAAATGAAGAAAGTATATTTTGCATTGTCTGAGAAACATTTACGGAGAAGTTTCAAATTCCAAATCGATTCACCAAACAGTTCTGTCCCAAAAACAAAGATTAAGCTGTTTACTAATACACGAGACGAGTACACTAATAATGTAGAACACGAGGAAATTGAAAATGAAATTTACAACATTACTGAAAAATGTAAAGTATGTGACAGGATTTCCCAACGATTTGGAAAGAACTGCTTGCCAAGCCATCCGTGCTTCACCATGTCGAATTAGAATTGAAGAGACTGCAACGAACCCAGAGAAAATCTGTTGTGGTAGCCACTTCACGAGGTTGTATCTTCCGTTTTCCTTGTCCTTGATTAGGCGATAAGGAAAAAATCCGATGAAGTAAGAGAAATTTACAAACATCACAGGGAAAATTGGGAGTGAATAGGAGTCAAGGAGACACAATTTAATTGAATTTTTAGAATATGGCTGCAGCGAAATTGATAGTAGCTTCATTTTTTCTGTTAAAAACAACTTGAATCTTTTAAGATTTCTGCTGCGAAATGTATTTTATAATGTCATACATCGTGGAATTAAAAAAAAATATTGATTTGATGTAGCCATAAAATGAGAACTTTACAAATAGTTCAATTTACCCAAATGACATTATGACTCCAATCAATGTCAACGTGATATGAAGAGGTTGATGGGCGGATAAACACACCTTTTTCAAAAGATTATGATTATGTAGTTGTCACATTATAATTGGTGAATATTAATACATGTAATCCCTTATGGGTTCAAAATTAATGCTACTTGAAAATAGCAAATATTTATTGTTTGCTATTACTAAAGTACATTAATTTTTCTCAATATACATATGCTATTCCTTTAAAAAAAGAAGGAAGGAATTCAAAATTTTCATGTTCAATACAGCCTGTGGTAAAAGTCTATCCACTTTTACGTTCAGTTTTAGACCCACTAAAGCAGAATATGGCTACGAGAAAGGATCCTGGAATTGAATGGACACCACAAAGTACGTAATAATAATACCGGTCACCTTGAACATCGTAAACAAACAGGAGAATCAATAAAAGTCTGGTAATGAAAATTGGTTAAATAGTATTTGCTCGAGTTCATATTACTTACCTGTGCTAATAAAGCATAAGTGAAGGTGAAAACTCCACATCCATTAATTCCTACCCGCTTCTCCTGACATTCATGGAGGACCAACATGAGCTCCGAATGATTCAAATCCATGAACCGTTTTTCATATGTAATTTTAGGCAACCAAACCGCTAGTTTGTTCATCTATAAGGTAGAAACGATTTCAAAAATATCTGGACACCAACTTGCACGATGAAACAAACTGCACTTAATTGTGCTACCTTTCACCTTACCTGTCTGCATATATCAGAAGGAACTACCCAGTCCAAGGCAAAATGCATGAAATAATGTCAAAATTTTAATTTGAAGTAGGAAGTCTGATGTCATGATTAATCCATCCAAATTCAAAGCATAAAAGAAAAATTGGTTAAATGGTCGAACTAAATACAGCACTCCAAATAAATTGTTTATCAAATCCGATAATTCCTGCAAATGCCGATATCTTTTCAGAACGGTGACCCAGTCAGTAGTAAATTCTAGGTTATCGATATATTCCTTGCAGGCTATCCACACAATTATTGAACCAATCAATCCCACAAGATCCTCAAGCCGACCGGAGATTTTCCGAAGAAAGTAGGGAATACCATAAAAGTAAGCTAAAATTGTTTCGCTTTCAGATAATTTTCCAAAACCACTGTTAGGACATCTCCCACTAATGTGGTTTGTTTGGAATAAAGTGTATTTTGCATGGGTTAAGTAACAATGAATAATTGCTGTGGGATTCCATTGAGACATACTCATCATTTCCGTTCCGAGAAGAAAGGTTAGAATGTCAATGGAAAATGTGAACACGCAAAACGCTACTCCCGCTCTCCATACTTTCTCCTAAGTAGTTTTATACAAAATATAGAAACAAAAACTATCAAAAATATATTTCGTGTAATTTTTCTTCTTATTCGTGTTTACCTGCAATTTTTCATTAGACGGAATGACCAGATGATTATGCTGCAAAAAGTTTATAACTTTCATCATTTTAATCTCTGATGTCCATATAATCCACCAAAGAGTTGTATTAAATATGACATTCGTAATATTAAAGAAGAAACTAAAGAATGCCACCGGATTTCCACGGGAATTAGGAACTGATGGTGGCCAAGATTGTCTTAGGTTTGTTACCCGGATAGAAATACAGGAGAGTGTTACAAACGCACAAAATATTTGTTGGGGTAACCATATTTCCGCTATATACGTCGTAGAATTTTGACTACTCTGTCGAAGTCGGTACGGAAAAAAGCCAATGAAGTAAGAAAAGTTGACGAATCTAATTAAAATATTCGGCAGTAACGAAGCCTTATGGTGGGATTTAATTATGCTCTTCTTACGCCACCATCTTGATATCGAACAGGGCTTAGATTCAATTTTATTAGCAATGTTGCTTTTTATTGTAATAGGGGAACTGACCAGCAAACCATTCATGATAGGAACTGGTGATAAAAACTGAAGTAAATTGAACGTTTGTTCCTTCTGAAAATTGGTGAATTTAATCGAAGCTTGGAAGCGTTACACCTATAACAGTACTTCATAACTCATATTATGTTTGATATCTAGAAGAAAAGAGGTTATGCAAATCAATTATTTTTGCAACTGCATTAATATTGATTGTATGTTTGATGTCTTCTGTTCTTTAGGAATAGCTATAAATATCAATTCAAACTGACGTAACTACTTCAAGTGGAGTAAATTATAAGGGAGATAAGTAATTTGCACTTAAGTAGTACCGATTAAGCTATATATAATTATTTCCGATGAACTTTGAATTGTTGTGCTTAGTAAGAGACTGCGGACATCACGTATGCTCGGTATGGCACCGAGCCCTGAAAACACATTTAAATCGACATGGAAACTACTTTCACAGAAGCAGAAAAACTGACGTGCATAAGAACTACTAAATGCTCCTTAGTATGAACTTCTCCGGCGAAATTCAGCATTTCGTTTTTAGCAGATCCCGTGAAAAATATTCCATCACGTGTATCATTTTAGACTTTATTGTATTGCAGGGACACAACAAAATACGTAAGAATAACGCCCGTCACCTACAAGTTAATAACAGGATTATCAAAAATGATAGGTTGCTGAAACTGTGACAGATATATAAGTATATGAAAGAATTGAAGATATTACCTGTGCCAGTAATGAATAAGTGAAAGTAAATACCCCGCACCCACTAATACCAACGCGTTTCTCCTGAATGCCGTATAGCACGAGCACCAACTCCGTTTGGTTTAGGTCGTTTAGTTGTTTGCAATACGCTTTGTCTGATATCCAGACTGGCAGTTTGTTCATCTGCAATGAAGTAGTAAATTATCATTAATAGAATTATTCTAATTTACAAATAGGATTCACAAACGCTTTTAATATGAAAGGAGAATAATTGAAAGATGTTTCCATTTACCTGTCTACAAATGTCTCCCGGAATCAGCCAAATAAGCGCAAATAGAATGTAATATATCATGATTTTAATCCGAAGCAAAGCGTCCGTTGCTACGAATAATTCATCCAAATGTAAAGCGTAAAAGAAAAACTCATTAAAAGGACGAGCTAAAAACAACATCCCAAATAAATTATTTATCAAATCCGACAATTCCTGTAAATCACGATATCTTTTCAAAACGGTTGGCCAATCTGTTGTAAACTCCAGGTTATCTAAAAATTCTTTGCAGGCAGTCCATAATATTATAGAACCAATCAATCCCACAAGATCCTCAAGTCGACCGGATATTTTCCGCAAAAAGTATGCGATACCGTAAAAATAAGCTAAAACAGTTTCCCTGTCGGATAGTTTCTCGAAACCAGAGTTAGAACATCTCTCCCCATTGTAGCTTGTGGCGAAGAATGTGTATTTTGCATGAATCAAATAACAACGAATAATTGCTGTAGGATTCCATTGAGACGTGCGTAACATTTCGGTTCCGAAAATAAAGGTTAGAAAGTCAACGGTAAACATAAACACATAAAACGCTACTCCCGCCATCCATATGTTCTCCTAATTTTAGAAAAAAAAATATGAATTAAAACCTTTCGAATTTTTAATGTTTCATATATGCTTGGCTATTTATAATTTACACGTAATTTTATATTTCCGGCAATGGTCAAATGATTCTGCTGTAAAAAGTTGACAAGTATCAAAAGCTTAGTCTCTGACTTCCAGATAATCCACCAGAGAATGACGTTGAACCCCACATTAGCAATATTAAAGAAGAAACTGAAGTAAGGCACAGGATTTCCACGAAAGTTCGGAAATGTTGGCGGCCAAGAGTGTCTCAAGTTGGTCACTCGGATTGTAAGACAGGAAAATGTTACAAATGCGCAAAATATTTGTTGAGGTAACCATTTTTCAAGTATGTATGTCGTAGTATTCTCACTATTTTGTCGGAATCGGTACGGGTAAAAGCCAATGTAGTATGAAAAATTTACAAATTTGATTAAAGGAAACGCAAGGGAAGCTTTCTTGAGATGAGATAGAGTCAAGCTTTTCTTATACCTCCACTCTGCACTCAAAGTGGACTCCACTTTGTTAGCAAAATTTATCTTCATTGAAATGACAGAATTGTGGTATAAACTTTTATGTGAGAATTTAATAATGTGATTCTGGGCTGAAAGATTGCTGGCTTATAAAATTTAGAAGGAACTTGGATATGTTATATCTTACTGCAATTTATAACTCGTTTTATGATTGGTATTTTGAATTAGAGTTGTTTTCAAGTGAACCAATGGGTTTATCAGTTTTACGCCCTAGAACTCAGATTTTCCGGGAAACTATCTTGAAGTGATATCTACTAAGTTAGACTTTGCTGTATTGCAAAGACACAACAAAATAAGTGAGGATAACACCGGTCGCCTGCAAGTTAATAATGTAATAAACAAAAATGGTAAACATGTTGACGAAGTTAAGTCGGAAAAAGTTATTCGTATAATACCTGTGCCAGTAATGCGTAAGTGAAAGTAAATACCCCACACCCACTGATACCAACGCGTTTTTCTTGAATTTCATGGAGCACTAGCATGAGCTCCGTTCGATTTAAATTGTTTAGTTGTTTACCATACGTCTTTTTTGATATCCAGACTGTTAGTTTGTTGATCTAAATAAAAGTGGTACATCCAAGAATTAGATAATTTTTTCAATTTAGATTCTCTTTTGGATAACTTTTCATAGTATTCAAGCATTTAATTTCTGATAAAGCTTTCCAAACATTGAAATAGAAGTATGAACCACACATACGGCATATTTCTTTTCAATGTTAACTTACTTGTCTGCAAATGTCCCCTGGAATCAGCCAGACAAGTGCAAATAGTATATAATAAATCATGACATTAGTCCGAAGCAAAATGTCAGTGGTTGTGATCAATTCATCTAAATGCAAAGCATAATAGAAAAACTGATTGAACGGTCGTGCAAGGTTTAACAATCCAAACAAGTCATTTAACAAATCTGCTAATTGTTGAAGATAAACGTATTTCTTTAATACACTACTCCAGTCACTGACAAACTCGAGCGAATCTATGAATTCTTTAGAGTAGATCCATAAAATCATTGGTCCAACTAAACCCAAAAAGTCCTCCAATCTTCCAGAAATTTTTCGAAGAAAGTATGCGATTGCATATATTCCAACTCCTGTTGATTCTATGATCGATAATTCCTGAGAAGCATTAGACGAGCACCTCCCAATTGGTATATCTGTCATAAAGAATGTATATTTTGCATGATGAAGACAACAACTAATGAATACTCGCGGGTTCCATTCTGATGTGGTCATAAGTTCCGCCCCAAAGACGAGGCACAAAATATCGACGCAAGTTGTGAAAAGGCAAAATATCGCTGATGTGGTTACAATATTTCCCTAAGGCATACAAAATAAGTCATACTATAATATTTAAGGAACATAAACGTAGTATATTTGCACTTTGTTCAATCTTACCCAAAGCTTTTCATTATGTTCTATAGGCGGACTATCCTCTTGTAAAAATTGAATGGCTTTCATAAATTTATCCTTTGATCCCCAGATAACATACCAAAGAATAACGTTTAAGGAAATATTTGCAACGTTGTAGAAAAAATGAAAATAACTGACAGGATTGCCTGCAGTGTTTGGAAACACAGTTGGCAAGGACGTCCGCAGTTCTGCCACTCTTATGATAATCGCCACAAATGTCACAAATGCACACAGAATTTGTTGCGGTAACCATTGAATAACTTCGTATGTCTTAGTTCCTTTCTTTAAACTCACTTTAAATGGAAAAAATCCAACATAATATGAGAAATTAATAAATTTTACGAGAAAATGCGCGGGTGTAAAATCTATCAGTTGTGGTAAAACTGATGTTTTTTTAGTTAAACTTGGTTTCATTATTAGATAATTATTGTTCTGGTCTGCACTTTAATTTGAATAGATAAGTCTACTCGGGAAAATGTCAAACAGACACTAGTGTATATCCTCTTTTTTCTCCAGGATTTTCACCGATGAATACAGAATCCGTTTCCACCAATATAAAAGGCTTGAAAAAACAAGTATGACTGAAGCTATGTGTGAAGCATTCTTTTAATTCGATAATAATATATGTTGCGCCTAACACCCACACAGCATCACATTGTCTTACGTCAGTAGAAGGAGATAGTAAAAAAACGTGTTCAGGTTTTGTTTACTGAATGAAATTGAATTAAGGAATTTAGGGTGATTTCAAAGTTAGTTTCGCAAGTTAAGTGACATATTCATAAACTTATCCTGGTGATTAAAAAAGCCCTGTTTTGTCAGTAGTCTCGAATTTCACTCTCTGAATGTCAGAACGGACTAAAGACGCTGAGTAGTCATGGCCAGGCCCAACGCAAATATTCAAAAAAGCGTTCGAGACCACTCACAAAAGGTATGGAGATAGATTACTAGTCCATTGCAAATTTTTTAGGGCCAAAATAGGAGTGGTATTGGATGCTCTTTTGAATTATTTAACTTGCAGTGGGGGCACTTTTTCCCTAATGGCGGGAAAATCTTACTAACGTGAATTTTGGCCCGGCTATGACTACCAAGCGTCAATCCTCCTTTTGTTCCCACAAAACTACGAAATATTCACCAAGACACTGGTTCAAAAACTTTTTTATTTACATTCCTAATATGTTTTAGATTGTAGGCAAATGCTTAAAATCAATTTACATGATACATTATCCTTAACGTCATTATCAAGTTCGTAGTTATAATATTACACGTACATCATCGATGCCTTACAGCTATCCATTAAAATTGGAATCGGGTTTTCGATATTGAACTGAAATTATGAAGTACGTTATAATGACTCCGGTCACCTTGAAATATTACAAACATTATGTATGTAGTTTTAAATGATTAGTGTAACGAACGTGCCTAAAAATAATTTGTGTTAGTTTTTACCTGTGCTGACAGGGAATAAGTTAAAGTAAACACACCACACCCGCTGATGCCAATACGCTTATCCTGAATTTCATGAAGTACAAGTGTAAGTTCCCTTTGGGTTAGGTCGTTCAAGCCTTTCCCGTACACATTCCTAGAAATCCAGGGTCCAAGTTTATTCACCTGTAAAAAATGAAAAAAATACTTTCGACCTTCGAAAACCAGTTGAATTTTAGACAATTGGCAGTGTTGAGTTGAAGTTACCTGCCTGCAGACATCCGAAGATATTATCAAAATAAGCGCAAATACAGCGTAGTAAAATAGGAACTTAACTTGCTTCAGGTAGTCTTTAGTAGTAAGGAATTGATCCAAATATACAGAGTAAAAGAAGAATGCTGTGAACGGGCGAACCAAGTACAAACTTCCAAACACGTCATTTAGTAACTCCGAGTAATTGTTGGAGATAAAGATATCTCTTCAGCACCTCGCACCACTCATTGGTTGTACCAATGTATCTAACAAATTCCTTTGCAGCTATCCACAATACCATAGGGCAAACGATTGTTAAAATATCCTCAAAAAGACCTGCGATTCTCCGGAGTAAATATGCAGTTCCGTAAGAGTAAGCAAAAATTGCTTCCATTACGCTCAAAGCTTCAATTTGAACCATGGAACTGGCCACACATTTCCTTCTAATTGAGCTTGAAAATAGAAATGTATATTTTGCATTTTCAAGCATGCATTTACTTAATCCTTTTGGATTCCATTCGGATTCTGGAAAGAGGTCTGTCCCGAAAATACATGCCATGATGTTTATCACAATTGCCATGGAACATATTAGTCTTCCAACAACCAGACACTTTCTCTAAAATACAAACAAAAAGATCAATTATAAAGTTACCCAGGGATTCATTAATTCTCATTGGCTTCATGTGAAGACGGTAACAAATTAAACTTCCAAATTTTTTATCTTCTAAATTTAACAACAAATAGAGTCTCTACCCGTAATGATTCATCAGCTCTGATAAGGGTGGCATTTCTGTCCAAAAACTGGATGACATTTAAAAGCTTCTTGCGTGAAAACCAGATAATATTCCAGACTATAATATTAAATAAAGCATTTGCAAAATTGTAGAAAAACGTAAAGTATGTCACAGGATTTTCCGTTGATTTTGAAAGAGACGCTGGCCAGGTCATCCTTGTTTCCGCTGCACGTATAACAATTGATGCAAGTGTCACAAATGCACAAAAAAATTGTTGTGGTAGCCATTTCTCAAGCTCATAGGTTGGCTTTCCTTCTTTTTTGACTAGACGATATGGAAAGAATCCTATATAGTACGAGAAGTTGATGAAGGCAACAAGAACAACTGCAAGTGAGGATGTCTCTAGGGAATTGTTTCTAATAAAAAGTCTTCGGAATATACTTTTGTCCATATTTTGATTAGGATTCTTCGTATCTAGGCATGGGCTTAAAATCTTTAAAGCTTTACAATCTTGTGGGAATCTTAAATGATCATGTGGTGTCATATTTCTTAATTTTATTTGATCTTAATGAGCCGTTGATGGAGTATTCAATGCAAGGACCTATAAGCAACTAAAATGTGGAATATCATTTATGGTATAATACTGGTTTCGACCATTAGCATATCCTATTAATACGCCCAATGCATTGAGGTTGGACAAGCTGGTGTTTTACACATTCTTGTCAATTTTGGCCCTTTAGGAACTTGAGCTCAATTTCCATTTCATTACTTATGTGAAAAGTATATTTAATTTATCTAAAACGTAATAAAAATGAAAATTCGACATAGAAATTGCAAATGTAACGCAATCGAGTACAACAGAAGGAATACCTGATACGGAAGATATGGATAAAAGTTTTTTGAGTAATTGGTTTTACAGTCATTATGCTGTTTTGTAAATTCCAAATATTAGGGCGAGAACTCCGGTTTCACTGCTAGATCGCTCTTGATGACAAGTCTAAAGATAGAATGACATTTAACAAAGTTTGATGACGATCGACGATTTTTACATCTATAGATCTATTTCAAGCACTTGTAAAATTGATAGACAGGAACAACAAAATAGCAAAGTCGGTGCCAAAAGGCTCGTATTTGTCTACCAGTAGAGTAAAGAAATAACTAACTTTATTGGAATCTATTTGAGCTTTTGCGTGTTGTGGTGTAAAAATTCAAATCTAAACTGCCAAATATGTAAAATTTGCTTCGTTGATTCCTGACGTGTCCTTACTGAGTAATTTTGTTTCATTTTTGTACTTTTACTGTATACCTTTAAGAAATAAAAGCTGAGCTACTTTAATTTAACTTTCAGGTGCGGTTTTGTGTCGCTTGAGTTACGAATTCGATGCAATTGCCATTCCGCCTTGATTTGAAGGAAAACATGACGTGGACGTTTGGGAAACCACGGAAGTGGTCAACCTAATAAAAGCCTTTTCACAATTAAAATAATCAAAGTCATAGTATTAGTTACTTTTTGAACACTCGACTACAAATGAAGCAACATTGAAAAAAGGATTATTGTGCGGGAAAACAACAAATCCGTTTTACACCAATACACCCAACCCCGTACTAGCATCATATTAAATTCATTGCCGTAATCGGAAGTACATAGTCCTGTTTTTGTAACACGTATTTGAGCTTTTGCGTGTTGTGGTGTAAAAATTCAAATCTAAACTGCCAAATATGTAAAATTTGCTTCGTTGATTCCTGACGTGTCCTTACTGAGTATTTTGTTTCATTTTTGTACTTTTACTGTATACCTTTAAGAAATAAAAGCTGAAGAAATAAAATAATAAAAACTACTTTAATTTAACTTTCAGGTGCGGTTTTGTGTCGCTTGAGTTACAAATTCGATGCAATTGCCATTCCGCCTTGATTTGAAGGAAAACGTGACGTGAACGTTTGGGAAACCACGGAAGTGGTCAACCTAATAAAAGCCTTTTCACAATTAAAATAATCAAAGTCATAGTATTAGTTACTTTTGAACACTCGACTACAAATGAAGCAACATTGAAAAAATGATTATTGTGCGGGAAAACAACAAATCCGTTTTACACCAATACACCCAACCCCATACTAGCATCATATTAAATTCATTGCCGTAATCGGAAGTACATAGTCCTGTTTTTGTAACACGATATTTGCTTACAAAGATTTACAAACACTTCCTTAGAAATATGATTTCCGAAACTAACTACTGTCACATATAGTATATTCACGTGGAAAATGATAGAAACGCTTTTACAGAATATCTTGCAGAGTAAATAGTCGAGATCGCCTACGTCATCAAATACAAACATTTCTCCAATGGACACTGCGAAAGTAGTTTCTTAAATGGAAAGCAAATTCCTTAAACGTGACATGTTTTTAGATTTTTATTAACAAGTTATCAGAGTACTGGTTTTAAGCGTGTTTTTAGGTCGCTATCCTCACTTTTTGCCAAACACATGTAAAACGAAACCCAAGTAAGAATTACTAAACTTCTCTTTGTAAACACTAAACTTTACAAAATAAACTCGACTTGTCTATATTCATCTAAACCAAATTGAACCATAATCATTGACGCAGTGTTGTTAATAATGACGTCACTTATACTAAGTGCAGTAGTATTTTTGACCATATTAATAGGTCCGATTTTGTATCCAATATTAGGACATGCTCTCAACCTAAGCATGGCGTATTTTGACGGAAAGTTTTGTCTCCAAAAAAGTTTAAATTTAATTCCATTTTTATGCGGAGTTGACGCTAATCCCACGAGAATAAAGCATATAGCGAAACATAATGCTGACAGAAGTATGCAAACAGTATAAGTAATGATCGGCATTTTATCAAAATACATCACTACTATCGTTGTGTCACACGTAGCAATAACAGTTCCAAATCCTACCAAGACAGCAAGGAAATCAGTTGTAACCTCTCGAGCAATATTAATGATCAGCTGAAGCTGAATAAATAGATGGAGGCTGCTTTAGTATCCGAACGCACAAACGGTTACATTTTTATGTAGTTTGTCGGAAAGTACTTGCACTGCTTCTACAACTATCAAAATCAACATAATAGTTCCAGCCATGATGTAACAACCGTAGGAGAAACTGCAAAAATGTACAGATGCTATTAAAATCTTTAAAAACCATTTGACGTAGGTGTAGTTAACCAATTTTTGTATTGCACACAAATCATAAAGCATTGTGAGTAGATGAAAATAAGGCTCATGATTGCGAATCGTCAAGTACGCAACCGCGGCAAAGGGGAAACACGTGAATGCAACTAGGATACAATAAACGGTTGATTCCTTTAATATCCCGGAAATATTTGTTCGAGTGTTTTGCAAAACGTTCTTCCAACTAACCCTAAGATCTTCAATACTCAATGGTAAAATTATGAAACGTTGTGTAAGCATATAGCATATTTCCACTTCAAATTTTTCCATTGCACGATAGAACATAAGCATTATAGATAGACCGGCGGAATATGAGGAGTAAGCAGCGATTGCTTCCAGGTCCTTGTGTTGGGACCAAGTCGAAAATAGGTAATAAATTTTCCACAAGCAGAGAATATTTGTGAGAGCCATCGTGGCCTTTGTCATATTCCAGACTCTCCTCATGTTTGATTTGGAATCATGGAATGGCTCACAAACTGAGAGACGAAAGATTGAATTATTATAGTCGAACTTGAGCGGGCAATAAACCCAACGTTGGAGGAGAAAGAATACTTTAAGTGAGCCAGTGGTAAACGACATTTTGCAGATTGAAAGTTCTGGACGGACGGAAGACGACTTATTATGTACGTATTACTGACGTACCTCCTTATTTGAAATCTCTTTTGAACGAACCAAATAGTTTAACTGAAATCTACAAAAGGGAATACGTATAGTATAAATCAGTTTGGGCATTAACTTTGTCTTGTTGCTTTTTTGTATAGATACAGGTTTTGTTTGAACCAAAATCAAGCACGCAGATTGTAGACTCAAATTTCTTTTGCCGTCAGGAAGGTGTGTTTCCTGGTATATAAGTTGCTTACGTTTGTTCTGAAGCTAGACAAACAAAACTACCAAGCTACACAAAAACTAATGACCGCTTTATTCATGAATTTTTTGTAAACAATTTAACTGGGTCGAGTTTTAGTCGGCAAACCCATTTTAAAATTTGAATGACTTCTTTTGCTAGTAATCTATATTGTTTTGAAAACTTTTAGTTTGATAAATTAATATTTTAGAACTTTCATGTTTAACAAGAAAGTTGTTTATCAAAATACGAAAGCTCGATGCCGATAGCTAAGCAATAAGGTACCTAATAATAAAAATAATCGATTTTACTTTGTTCTGGAAACTAAAGGAAATGTTGTGGAATTCGTTAATTTGGTTGTATTGGGAAGTACCCATATATACGGGTTTGATTTCGTTAACTAATTCATGTTCATTTGCGAAAATAATTTTCAAACAATTTGGCGTTGCCCGGACAAGAATTTAAAGCGAGTCGAGACTAAATTGCCCATCAGTATATGTCAGCTATAACTATTCACATAGTCCAATCCAGAAGCATCAATACGCAAATAGTGCTCATTGTCAAGTCGAATTTAAACATATTTGCCATAGATTGTCATTTAATTAAAATTCCATTATTTTTTGTGAACTACTCTTGCGATCTTTCTTCCTACTTGTCATTAAAACTTAATTTTACTATGGAAATTGTCCATGGAATTCATAATTGAAGTTGAAATAATTGAATAAAACTTTATTCAAATGTATAAAAATTTAATTTCATTTATTGATTTAGTTATGGTATAGTATGGTAGGATGTTATTGTATTCCTTCAGAATCATCCTATGAATACATGGCCTAAATATATTTTAAAAGCATATAATTTCAACGAAGATATAAGATATATACCTATTTTATAATATACGACAACACAGATCCTGAAATTCGTAGAACACAATATATAATTCCTGTCTTTTAATATATTCTAGAAAATGTTTAGTGCCACGGCTTCCTGCCGTTTGATTTTGGTTCAAAGACGGAGTTAGAACAAAAATAATGAATATTAAATGATTAAGATGGAGCACGTCAAACTGTCGAAATGGGAATGAAAAGGTCACAGACAAACACAGAAATATATAAATGAAATATAAATACAATTAGGTTGCTGTTAAACACGATCGGATGTGGCTCGTTTATGTACACGTACGTAGACTTTAAAACAAAAATTACGCATTTTGCAATGGAAATTTTTCTTTAAACACTTTAAAGACACGCGATTTTATACAGAAATTTCTATTTAGCAAAACCTCTATATTGGTGATTTTATCTAAAGGTTTTACGAATAAGAACTCGCATTAAGGA
>JAHZMX010002243.1:0-13569 GCA_027743895.1 Seira musarum | reverse complement strand
CCTCTTCCATTTTTGGATGAGCCTGAGCGAGATGAATTCTTCACCGATAAGAAACCAGACAGGGGTACTCTGGTACCTCCGAACTTTGACTTGAAGAAAATACCAGGAATAACGGGAATAAAAATGGAGCAGTATTCTCCCATTTATGTGGGTCGTCAAGCTTGCAGTAAGGAATCAAACGTTTAATAAAAAGTTTTCTGCTTTGTGGTGATATATCATACAACTTTATTGTTGCAGAATGTGGAGTTGCTGGAGAAAGACGCTTTATGTTTAACGATACCAAAATCGTGGGAGGAGAGGTAACATCCATTTGTAAAAACATTAAACACACAAAGCATTGTAAAAGTATTATAGCTTTTAATCCTTCAAACATTTTTATCTGTAGCCGGCACCCATTGAAGAGTATCCTTGGACTGCTGCACTTCTCCGAAGGAATTGGTTAGGTTTGGTTAATGACCGACCTTATTGTGGAGGAACCTTAATTAATAATTTGTACATTATGACGGCAAGCCATTGTGTTGACGGGTCTGTAATTTAAAATAAGATTTTGTTTGTCAAACTGATTCAGCACAGTTATAAGGAATTCTGTAATTTGTTAGAATGAGCCCTAGAGGAATTGTTGTAGCTTTGCATGAGGAAGACGTAACTTCACAATCTGAAACACCATCAGGTACGACCAGATATGAAGTGGAGAGAATCATCATGCACCAAAACTACAACAGAATAATTGTTGTAGCTTTGCATGAGGAAGACGTAACTTCACAATCTGAAACACCATCAGGTACGACCAGATATGAAGTGGAGAGAATCATCATGCACCAAAACTACAACAGGAGGTACACAAATCATAATGTTTTAGGAGATATTAAATTTTATTCGTAACTGATTTGTTCGATTTCCAGGTCCATTGATAATGATATTGCTCTATTAAAATTGGCCAAACCGGTGACACTGAACTCAGTTATGATTCCAGGTATTATATTTACTTATCAGTTTTATTCATCAGAATGTATTTGGGAATTTATTGCTTTAAAATAGTTTGTATGCATTTTAGCCTGTCTTCCTGCAAACAACGAACACTCTTTCGAAAATTTCACAGCCACGGCTGCTGGTAATTTTTATAAGTATGAACCTACGCATGATTGATGAAATATTTCTATTTCTCCAAACTTATTTGCTTATTTTTACCAGGATGGGGCGCAACAAAGGAATCCGGCTCAACTTCAAACGTAACTTGCTACAATACATAAGTACAATTATAAACTAATAAATTATTTTGATTTTTATAATTTTTATTTGATAGGTACTTCGGAAAGTTGAAGTTCCCGTCATGTCCAATGAAGCGTGTAACGAAAAAGTAATAATATTACACGCGTAATTTTAAATTAAAATCTTAAACTAAAAATTATGTTTCAAAACTTAAACTGGATTTATATCATTTAGACCAAATACAAAGGCAAAATTACGGACAACATGCTATGTGCTGGATTTGACGAAGGTATTGTTGCCCATGAGGTTTTAACGTACAGAACGTGTAGAGCATAGTTATTCATTTTATTTTCATTCAAATATTTTCTCATGATTTTTGTATAGGGGGAAAAGATTCGTGTCAGGGAGGTGAGTAAATTAAAAATACATACCTACCTACATACGTAAGTTAAATTCTTAAATTGACAAAAAAAGACTTCATGGTTTCTTTGGTTCAGATTCTGGAGGACCGTTGACAATTGAAAATGGAGACAGGTATGAATGTGATGTTAGCCACTTTTAAGTACGTGCCAGTTGGAAGGCAAATGTTCTAATTAGTCCTATTTTTTATAATCTCAGGCTCATGTTGATCGGTATCGTTAGTTGGGGGTATGGTAAGTCAAATATTCCCTTTGATCATGTGTACTTAAGCAATTAATTCCTTAACAGAATTTCAAATATAATGTTTAATTTTCCATAGGATGCGCCAGACCAATGTCTCCAGGTTTTTAATCTTTACATGATTTAATAAAACAAACTTACAGTTCATACCAGACACTTTCCAATAACATAAAACAACATAAAATTTTTTATTAGGTGTTTACACAAGAGTCGCACGTTACCCTGAATGGATAGTTGCCAACTCGAAAGGTTTGTTGAAACATAAACTCAGCTTTTGAATTTTGAATTCGTTAATCAAGAACTGACATTTTTTTTAGATGCGGAATGGTGTTTGGGCTAACGCAATCCCTGTGAAATTGGACAACGCAATACTCTGATTTACGAACAGGAGTATGTATCATAAGAAGATGTAAATGACCAATTTTTACTGGACAATTTATAACAATGACGAGTGTATTAATAAATAAACCAATCACGGGTTTAAATGCAGTAAAGAATATTTCGTTTGGTCTTGTATAAATCTGTGCAGTCGTTTTTTATTTTTAATTGATTGCATTTATACCATTGCACGTCGGTAATAAATAAGGTCCAGATTTATATATAGCAGTTTGCCAAATTGATGTCTTAACTTTATTGAGCAAATTACTCGATTGTACAAATAATTATAGGCGATATGATTAGCTCTGTTATTCTGGTAGTATTACCATTTTTTACTAGTCGTCATCATCATTTACTCTCCTTACAATCAATAGGCGCATAAATTATGATATACACAGCAACTTCTAGTAGTAGTGGTTAGTACTTACAATGCATTATTCATGTTAACGCCGCCTTCGATTTCAAAATTTCTTTTTCCAGTAAAAAGAGCATGGTCAACTTAGTATTTGTACAAATTTACAGCTTCCACTATTTCGAAGTTTTTGCATAAGATCAAAACGTTTGAAATTTTTAAATTAGAGCTGGGCACTGGCCCGTGCAGGCAATAACTATTTTAATGCTTAACCGAAAATTTTTGCTACCATAACATATATAGGGCCATGAGACCTCATAATAAGAAGTTTATTACGGATAAAAATAAAAATAAATGACAAAACTTCAAGTTTTCCGATTCTTGCGGGTGCGTCCCACCATTTGTACACCTCTGCTTTTCAAAGTGTTTGTATTGCAAGTTATTAAATGGGGGAAATAATTTCTAATTAATCAAAAACTACGAAATAGTGGAAGCTGTAAATTTGTACATAGATGAAGTTGACCATGCTTTTATTCACTGGAAAAAGAAATTTTGAAATCGAAGGCGGCGTTAACATGAATAATGCATTGTTAGACATATACATAAGCTTTCATGACATCTATTCGTGAATTAATCGTGTTGGAGGATAATCCCAAAGTTCCAGATTGTCTGGATATTGTCCTGTTTTCACAAATTTATCCACTTGAGCTCCAAGGGTCGGAGGAGTAATAAAATGTGTTCTTGAGCCCTCAAGTTCCCTTTTATGTGCCACCATTTGTCCGACCTGACGTGTAAGTGCTTGAACCTCGAGCTCCATTAGATGATTTTCAACTTGAAGTCTGTGACGTTCCTGCATTGAAAAGTCAAACGAATAAGCATAATGTGGAAAACATTAGTTAGGCTTTTAGAATTTCAAATTTTTAACTATACCTCTTGCATCCTACGATTTTCCAGAAAGAGCCTAAACCATGCAGTATGCAACCAACCTTGGACTGTGTCTAAATCCGCATTGATAATTTCTTCCATTTTTGACACAGTTTTCTCAGTCGCTAATTTCATTTCCCAGGCTAAGAGCTCTCGAAGACAGTCACGTTCAAGGAGAATCGAATTCTTAATCTATTAAACAATGTGTCATTTTTAATGTAATTTTACTTACAAACATATCAGTTTCACAAATTCTGTTAACATCGTACTTTTTGTAAAAGTTCACGCAATCGAGCGATTTCCTCTTTAGGGCCGTTTATTTTGGCATCCTTGTTTAGCTCCCAATCACGAAGCATTTCCTCAGCTTCTCGAACTCGTGCTTCGATTGCATCCATCACTCGCTGTGCCTAATCAAACGACAACGACACAAGATGTTAGAAATCATATTCATATTCATATTCAAACTTTAATTCCGAAATCATCCTTACTTCAAGCATTTCTGCAACTTTCTCTGCAAGTCTTTTCTCAATTTCTTCATTTCGTCGCTTTCGAAGCTTTTTTAATTCCGCACGAAGGGCGACCAAGTCCTTCTGCATTTTTCTCCACTTGTCCTTCCACGCCCTTACATTTTGATGATCTTCAAACTCTGATTCATCTAAGCTATCCAACACTGGCCCCATTTCCTCAAGAATTTTTCCAATGTGGTCCAGAAAATTCTTGGACATCTCCTCATATTTACTAGTAGTCCATTCTATTATCACTTTTGCCTTCTCGAATTGTGCTTCAAGCAATTTCCTCATTTTCTTATGAAGAAGGCCAAAAACAGTTTTGAGCAGTCCACCGGTGCTTGCACACATTACGCATTTAATGTTTCCATAAACAGCACCTATAATGTAATAATAAGATGGAGACGTAATTCATTTTCCCTTTTAGTTTTTCTGCAAATATTACATATTTCCTGGAATAAATCCATGTAAATTGAATAAATATTCACCATGTGGTTGGGGGCGCGGGAGAAGGGGGAAAGTTTTCTTGCAGATTACATCCCTTATTGAACCACCTTCAGTCAATGGAATCCTTGGTCTCGTCGTTTTCTCTGGATACCCGATATTCATCGTTGTTACAATTGCGTCCGGCGCATCCTTGACGGCCTTTTTTGCTAACCGAATTTTCCTTATCTTTGTCGGGTCTTCCGGTACTGGAGGAAATTTCATCAGTTTGTGAATCTCGACCGGCTTCTTTTTCTTCTTTCCTTTCGCACCTTTTGGAGGTGGTTTTCCCTTGTTCTTCTTTTCAGGGGTGTACATAAAATCTTCAAAAGGCGCCCCATGATACCTGGTAAATGTGAGGAGACCTATTGGTTTCACAAGAATATCCACTTGTTAACTGTCATATTTAAGATTATATTCTAGAGAATCCTCAAAACTCAAAGAATTCACATACCAAAAAGATCAAGATCAAATTTTCTCATTTTCTGCTTCACCTTATCCTTCTTCCCCTTCTTTCCCTTTTTCGGTGGCATTTTGTCGTTTTTTTAGCTCAACTTTCCAGAAATGTATCGACAATTATATTTTATGTTAATGTGCAAAATAGAATCTATACGAGGACGGTAATTGGAGTAGTACTTCCCAATGAAGAAAGCGAAAACTTTTTTCCTCAAATAGAATGGTTTGAATACTGAAATTAAATCATGCCTTATTTGCAAAAATGAGATTCATACAATATAGTAATAGCAAGAAATGAAATATCATTTGAAACCAGGGCAAATCATATCCATGCTCTTCTTGTAAGTTGTAGGTATACCATAGGACATCCGACTTCTTTTGCGCTGAACAATTAAATTCATCGAAGGGTGAAATTGGTCAACCGAGCTACTGAGTGACTATCGATAAATGTGAAGTTTATGTAACCTTTGGCTTTGTGGCTTGATATGATGATAATAGTGGTAAGTATCTTGCAAGTATCTTAATTTTGCCGATTCAGTTGCTTTACAATACTTTGCAAGCTCTTTCCATACTCAGTACATACGATGTGGTGACTACAAAATCATAATTTGGGAAGGTATAAGACTTTTGAAAAGTACTGCTTCATTCATTGTTCGCAGTTCGCAGTCGACTATTTTTCTAGCATGGATTGATTCAATCTAGCTAATATTGAAATGTATTCGTGACATCGTTTTCGAGTAATCAATTTTCATAATCTCATTAGGGTTTGGACAATGAATAGATCAACTGAATTGTAATGCTTGACCTTCAGTCACGAGGCGGCCGTTGCATTGATTTGTTGTACTTTTTAATGAATTAAAACATTACGAATATTCAGTCAAAAGTTCAAAAGTTTTATAAATTTCACATCAGTTATTTAAAGACAATCGATTCTTGAAAAAATTTGTGCTGTTTATGGATTCTAAGTACACGCAGTGTGTGTAACGCTTATAAACTTTGCTCTTCTACCCTTTTTCTTACAGAAAATGTCAGAATGGCTTGGCAAATGGCAATAAGATGACAAGAGATTAAAGTCAACGACTAAGAATGAATTTTGGTTTCAGTAAAAAATTCAAATAGTATCCAAAGTAGATAAGAAAAGTGATTGATCCAACAATAATGTATAAATTTTTGTTCACATCCACTATTTATCCAACACATCGAGACAAGACTAAGAAAGTACATTTGTTTAAGTGGAATGACACGGAGCCATCAAGCGAATAAAACCGGTGTATTAAATGTCAAACTTGATTATTTCCCGAAAAATGTTTGTATTTTTATTGCGCAGTTCTATAGAGGAAAAGAATTTAAAGCCAAAATTGTTTGAACTAGAAACATAAGATGGGTTGATTCTACCGGAGCAAGCAGATATATAGAATTTGGTTTCATTGTCTCGTCTGGAATTCTGCAAAAATAATATATGAATTTCATTGTTCGGCCTTTGCCATCCATAGGAATCACAGGCATTATTTGCGAGTTCGTGTATACTCCTTTAAATCCCTTTATTTTATTCGAATGTATTATCAGAAGCAAAGTCCTTTTATTCCACAATTTCGATTTTCATTTCTTCAACAAAATCTTCGCCACCACAATCGAATCACATCATCCACCAAAAAAGCCAAAACATAATACAAAAAGCGAAAGGAAAAATGATAATGGTTACTTTTTTCTGCATGTTCTTATGAAACCTGCCCAAAAGAAAAAAAAATCATCAACATCATCAACGTTCATTGTTCATTCCACTACACCACAACAACACAACAGAGCGATTTAGGTGCTCAAACATTTTTCTTTTCAATGATGATGGATAAAACGGCTTTTTTACATTCGCATAAGAATAATCATACATAGTACCTGTATGCTGCATACCTGATCTAACCAATCTGCTTGAAAGATGAGGACTTGTCTTTGTGAATTTTTTTTTTGTTGCTCTTGGGTTTATGTACGAGTCATGGAAGAATGGACAAAAAGTATCTGCATTTAAGCCATGCATTTCTTACTTCACTCTCACTAATGACTTAAAACATCATCGTATTATCCCCGTAGAAGAATCGTAGTCGCTCTATATGCAGTATTGGCTTTATTAATACCTACCCATTGAATAAATCCAAAGGGTAAAAAATGATAATTATTGTATGCCTGCCTCGATTTAAAAAACGCAAGATGTGTTGTGATGTGTGCATAAATGCAGATTATACATCAGTGAACACATGTGATTTTGATGACGTGACGCAAGGGAAAAAATGTGATTCATAGTTTCTTCCTGAGTGACTGCTCATTTTAATAATTCATTAGTTCAAGGTATTAATGAAACGCATGGTACGAAGTGTTATCGTGTTAAAAGTTAATGTGATTGAAGATACTATATATTGGGGAAATACTTGCCGGTAAAAATCACATCAAGTTGGCAGAGAAGATCAAAAGGTGAGTTTAAAATGATATTAAGCATATTCAAATAAAAATAATTTATTTTTCCTTTCCAGGAAGGTGATCGTTTGAAAAGAATTTTAACAGTTTTATTAAATCAACCAGAGCATGTATTGAGATATTTTTATTGTAATCTAAAAAGAAATGCGAAACAAAACTACAAAAGTTTTTTAAGTAAAATTCTACCAAAAGTAAATCGTGATCGTGACCTTGAAGCTTAAAAGTTTATCATGTTTTCGCACTAAAATAGCTTTCCACATTAAATGTTTTGCACATTAAAAAATTAGTTTTGCTCTTACAGCGTAATAATAAGAGTATCGCATCATCGGTCATGTTCATCATTTTCTTTTCATCAGAATAAAAGAGCAAAACTAGAGACGAGGAGGCACAGGAAAGAGTTATGTTTGTTCAGAAGAGCAAAGCCAACTGAATTCATATTGCTCCGTTTACCTTGCAATATTTTTTTAAAATGCATAATAAAATCTGTTTGCATTTGGCTTCTCTTCGTTCGGCTGCCTGGCTGGCAGAAAAGACTGAAAAAAGTAAAAGGCATATTTTTGTGAATGGATCTGTAAATGCGTGTGTGTAGCACAGCTCAGCTCAGCTCTGCTGCTTCCTTTCGTCTTCTTTGTAAATGCATTTTTATTATGTCAGCCGTGCTTTTAGAATTTTAGATTTTGAGAGCAGCTGCTGGACAAACATTAATGCATGCAACACTCTTCCAATCAATTCCTAATTGTTCGGTTTAAATTAGTTTCCAGTGTGCCTACATGTGGGTGAAAAGTAAACGGTTTACACTCAAGTCAGCTATATAATTAGTGCGATATTTATTATTGCCAGACTTTTTTTTGTGGTTTACTTCTATGTTACTGTCGGCATTAAACACTGGAAACCTATCAAGCTTCTTCAAATATGAATTTTAAATGTATACTTATTCAGGCGATTTCGAATTTTTTTATTCAGTGAGTCGAAAGACTCCGTACCTAATTAGGTAGCTGCAGCTTTTTGTTGCGAATCCTTCACTGGTTTAAATTAGTTTCCAGTGTGCCCACATGTGGGTGAAAAGTAAACGGTTTACACTCAAGTCAGCTATATAATTAGTGCGATATTTATTATTGCCAGACTTTTTTTGTGGTTTACAATGGTTTACTTCTATGTTACTGTCGGCATTAAACACTGAAAACCTATCAAGCTTCTTCAAACATGAATTTTAAATGTATACTTATTCAGGCGATTTTGAATTTTTTTATTCAGTGAGTCGAAAGACTCCGTACCTAATTAGGTAGCTGCAGCTTTTTGTTGCGAATCCTTCACTAACTAATGCAGCTCTAGCCTCCAGAGCTGCAGAGTTCCCGTGTGTGTCTTAACTAAAGACTAATTGATAACCCTGTACTTGATTTGTCTCATAAAATAATCCATGTTATTGTCACTGTAAACCGCTGTATAACTGCTATCAGATCAGTGTGTGTGTAGCGCGGTGGTGCTAATTTCAGCGTCAATGCCATTGGAAAATCTTCCGGATTGACGTGTTTTTTATGGTTGCTTCAATTAACTATGAATTATAATAGATGTGGATGTATGAAAATGGTAAGTGTTTTGTATTTTCGGGAGTTTATTTGTGACGATGTGAGTAACAGTTGTTACGTGTAGATAGGTAGTGCATTTATTTGAATGATTTCTATTATATTTGAGCTCAGTTGAAAATGTTCAAAGTATCATAATATCTGGATTGAGTCTGGTCGAATATTTAAGTAATATTATGTAGATTATAGATGTTTGATTTGATTTATGTTCGTCTAGATTTAAAAAATCTGGTGTTTTTTGTGTTGTGAAATTACATAAGCTTTTGTCAATTACCTATCTTTTATGTCAATGATTTATGGACCGAGTTCCATAATTGTCAGTCAGAAATGCCATGCAGCTAACTAAACTGAATGCGAATTTGTTGAAGAAGATAAGGCATTTGATAACGTGAAATGTTTTTGTTTATGCAGGATCACCACCACAATAATAGTACTGTAACTGAGCCGCAAGCTGGATAAGAGTGTTAGGTTTGGATATACGATATACGACTCCAGTGAATCGGTGAGGAGGCAAATAATAATGAACAATGCTACAAAATTCAGTAGTACATTTTTGTCCACATTGTCATCCGAACAAAACTTTACCCGGCAAATAAGCAGGTTCTATAATAAGTGTAACACAATTTTTATGAAAATTGTAATATGTAATTACCAGTTTGTCTCGTTATTGCAGGTACATTTAAGTAACCGATCAACCTAACTGATAAAATCAGTTGTGGAAGGATATATACAAGGAATTCTATTTCGTGCAAATTATTCTTGCGCAGAACAATTGGTAATGAATCAAGTCACTTTATGGCAGTTTTAATGTTTTAGTTTAGCAAATGTAATGATACAAACCATAAACTCAGTTTGATTGTCTTTTTAGTGCTAGTCCTGTTGGTTCCAAGAATTTTTACGTTCCAAGAACCAAATGCCTCATGTCGTGGATATTGAAGAGAAACAACCTTTCCTTCCCTCAACTAATGGTGACCTGAACGATTTGTCTTCTGAGAATCGGAACAATATAAACGGCAAATCTCATCATCACCAATACAACCATTTTAATACTGTATCAATCAATCATCATGACAAAAGTGATTGTGGAAGTGGTAGCAGTATCGTCAATTTTTCATCCAACGATAACCTCAGCAAAACGGAGCAAAATGCGAGAGATGCTCGCGCAATATACATAATGAAGCTAGTAACTGCTCTATTTTATGCCGTCGCGTCTTTCTTGATCACGGTCAGTAAGACAATGACTCTGAATAATTATTTATTAGTTAGCATACGTTCTTCTATTTATACGATATATCATTGTCATATTTTGTTTTTGTCATTTCAGGTAGTGAACAAGATTGTACTGACGAGCTATAAGTACGTGACTAGTCGTAAATGAAGTTAAATTAATGTTTGTCTTGATTGACAGATCTCTAAATTTTTTATTTCAGATTTCCTTCTTTTCAATTCCTTGCCATTGGTCAATCGAGAGATGCTCGCGCAATATACATAATGAAGCTAGTAACTGCTCTATTTTATGCCGTCGCGTCTTTCTTGATCACGGTCAGTAAGACAATGACTCTGAATTATTATTAATGTTCTGCTATTTATACAATATATCATTGTGTTTTGTCATTTCAGGTTGTGAACAAGATTGTACTGACGAGCTATAAGTACGTGACTAGTCGTAAATTAAATTAAATTAATGTTTGTCTTGATTGACAGATCTCTAAATTTTTTATTTCAGATTTCCTTCTTTTCAATTCCTTGCCATTGGTCAAATATGTGCCACTATTGTAGTTCTATTTGTTGCGAAACAATTTCGCATGATTTCTTATCCTCCCCTGGGGAGAGACTCTTTTCGAAAGGTAAAATATACGTCAAACTTTCTAAATTAAAATATAAACTTTTATGTATTCATGAAGTTTGTATTTGTTTTTAGATTTTTCCACTTCCTCTTCTATTCATTGGCAATGCAATGACTGGTCTGGGTGGAACAAAAACTCTCAGCTTACCAATGTTTACCGCTTTACGTAGATTTTCGATCTTAATGACTATGATCGCCGAATTCTTCATATTGGGGTATCCAAAGTTTTGAAAGTATACAATGTGCAAATCCATTTTTACTATTCAATTCCGCGACTTAACGAATGTTATAATTGGTATCTAGAGTGCGACCGTCCATTCCAGTGCAAATATCCGTATATACGATGATAGCTGGTGCAATAATTGCATCCAGGTAAATAAATCCACTTTACCCAGTAAAAATGCGTTTTAAAATTCTATTGGGCTTACTTTTATTTGGTTGCATTGCAGTAACGATTTAGCTTTCAGCCCGGAGGGGTATACTTTGGTGACTTTAAACAACTTATTTACCGCTGCTAATGGCGTGTTTATAAAAAAGAAATTAGACTCAAAGGACTTTGGCAAGTATGGTCTAATGTTTTACAATGCACTATTTATGGTTTTTCCTGCTCTGGCATTTGCCTACATGAACGGTGAAATAGATAAGGTCAGTGAATACTTGGATAGTGGATAAGCACAATTTCTTTCTTCTTTTTCAATTGGTTTGAAATAAACTTATCAACTACTTTTTTACAGGCTATGCAGTATACAGGCTGGTCTGACTCCATGTTCTTAACCAACTTCTTTTTAAGTTGTCTATATGAGAAAGACTAAATAGTTAATTACTGATTTTACACATCTTCAATCACTTATCTTGGTTTTCTAAATATTCAATTGTTTGTATTGTAGTGTTTTGGGGTCTCTTCTCTACACTTACGTCACGTTTCGTCGTTCTGATTCACTATCTTCAAAGTAGTTCTTGGAAGGAATCAATCGTACCTAAATCTGATGTAGCGTTTTATTTTTGTCTTTTATACAAATTTAGGTGACGCTTACAACGTTAATAAAAGATTCGCAATGACAGAGTTTTCACAAACTAGTCTTTTATATAAAAAGCCATACAATATTCTTCATGAGTAAGTAAACGTGAACTTCTCTGGACTGTCGACTCTTGAATAGAATTTGTTAAACTAGAACTAACCCTCTTTAAATAATTTTATTAATACCTATATTTGCATTATAGAGACTATATTACTTTTATTTTGTTTTTTCAACTCTACAAAATTCCCCCCCCACACACCCGCTGTACTGGTCACAAATCCTTTTTTGATTTGAAAGCTCTGCTGTTGTGCTGCTCACTAGTTGGATTGTTGAATAGCCATTTTTTACCTGATAAGGATGAATGAAGATTTTTTAGAAATATTTTTGTGTTTGTTTGTACTTATAATTAATTATTTTATTCTAAAATCATTGCGTGTAATTTCCAAACCCTATTCCTTTTGTGGATTTGGTTTTAAAAGTCATTTATGATTAAAAAGTTAAGTGAATGATGCCTTGTTGCAAGTTTTTGTACTCATTACTCATAAAGTAACATGAAACAAATTAAAGATATTTTTATGTTTTAATCGTGAATGATCCATAAGTATATTTTGTGAATGATGTCAGTTTTAACAAAAAAAGTATACATTTACGATTAGTTTGTAGTCTTGATTTCAGATTGTTTTGTTAATGCATAAGTATCCAGTATTTATTAAATGGATTGTTAAACAATCATTGTTTTGAACCTGATCGAGAATGCAAAATGTTTTAAAAGCCAAATGAAAGAAATGAATAAGAATAAACAAAAATTTTCAATTCAACTTTGTATGCAGAATTTGGCTTTGTATGTGTGCTTCTAATACCCAAATAACGGTACATGTACATATTATTCTATTCGAACACAACGCAAGTCCGTCTGATACATTTTCCTCTCGGCTTTTTTGAAACAAACATGTGTGTGCAACATTTACTCACATGGATAAATAATATCGTTTTAATTTAAAGAAACAGTAGTCAAACAAAAAAATTGTTTCCGTTTTCCGTCTTTGAGCGCAATCCTCTTTTAAAATGTGAACTTTTTAAGCTTTACGATGTGAGACGTGGTATGAAAATCCATATCATCATTGGACGTAAAAATCTAAAATAGAGTAGTTGAGATAGAGATGACTGTTTCAGCTGGAGATCGACACAAATGGGAATGATTGATAGGTGTTTATTTACCCAACTAATGGAATCCACAAATGTGCCACACACATACAAAATGCGTTTGACAAAAAAAAGAGGCAGGGGTTACTACAGTGTGAGAAACCTACGATGCAAGTTTTTGACTCGTAGTTTCTTTTAGCCAGACATTTTGCATTAATATTATGAGCCGTTGGGTCATTTAAAGTTTACAATGCAAGATAATTAACAAGTCTTTTAATACGGTGTGAAGCATCAAATAAACATTTATTGCACATTTTTTCCATGGGGCAAAGTAAGACTGACTGGAAACAATAGGAACAGTTGAAGGGCACAGATTTGATTATCCAATTTAGTCCTCATGGGATTTCAGTTTCCCGAGTTCTCAGAAATCCAGATATAGCTTAATTCAAACCCACTATATTTACCTTTGCCGCGAGGTCTATCCTCTTGAAACCCAATCGGAATAAATAACACAAACCCCGTAGAATCCTTTGAGACTGCATTG
>JAHZMX010002242.1:0-34306 GCA_027743895.1 Seira musarum | reverse complement strand
GGCTAATGGAGTAATGACACATCAAAAATGGAAGCTGATCAAATCAACATAATCAGATCAAAATTCAACGGATAAGATTTTTTAAAACGTTTGGCACGAGTTAATGTAAAAAAGAGAGGCTGTGGAAAAGATAACACTTGAAACCGAACATATACGTACATTATTCTACAATTTCTGCTTGACTGATTTGAACTGTTTTTTGCTTTTAATTTCGACTATTTAACATTCTGATTTGTTAATTCAACATAAATTTTTTGTCAATATCCGTCCAAACGTTTAATTTTGCTGAACATGTCAAGTTGCAAAATAGCATTTGACGCTGGAAAAACTATACATCAATTACATGTGAATAAATGACGTACATATATATCTTATGCTTAAGCAGTTTATAAGGTCAAGATACAAAAATCAAGAAACAAATTCTGAATGATTTTGTGGTGCGTTTAGAGTTTGCTCATAGTACCCCAAACTTTATTTACGTTTTCCATGCTGTAAAGGCATCTTGATCGTCGAACAAGCTCGACGGCTTCATATTTTCATTTCACATACATGATTTCCAAGCTTCAATTAAACTTGTTTAGTTTGTAACTATATTATTATATTACCTCGTATTTAGAAGACTGGTTGTTCAAATACCGATGAACTCGACCGGTGCACATCAACAGAATCACACACAACAGTTCCACAATCAATTCCAAGTTTTATAAAATCCTGTATTCGGACAACATTTTGCGTTTTTCCAGTGATTTGATAAAATGCACAACAAAACACTTAATTATGTTATCCCGGGTTCATTACCCTTTTCCACTTTTGGAGACACAAATCGGTATTGTATTTTAGGGCAGTTCGTTTTCCATGCTGTAAAGGCATCTTGATCGTCGAACAAGCTCGACGGCTTCATATTTTCATTTCACATATATGATTTCCAAGCTTCAATTAAACTTGTTTAGTTTGTAACTACATTATTATATTACCTCGTATTTAGAAGACTGGTTGTTCAAATACTGATGAACTCGACCGGTGCACATCAACAGAATCACACTTAACAGTTCCACAATCAATTCCAAGTTTCATAAAATCTTGTATTCGGACAACATTTTGCGTTTTTCCAGTGATTTGGTAAAATGCACAACAAAACACTTAATTATGTTATCCCGGGTTCATTACCCTTTTCCACTTTTGGAGACACAAATCGGTATTGTATTTTAGGGCAGTGTACTTAAAAACTTACACAGGAATTAGTAGGTTTTTGACAATCAAGGGAAAGACGATTTCTTGAAGTCACTATAATTTTTTTATTGCTCTACGCATACTTAAAAAATCTCCGTAGATAAATTTCCTATTGCACGTACTATTTTGCTCTCGTCTAATGTTCCCGATGACGAATAAGAAGAGGATGACGATGATGATATTATTATGCGTAATCTTCTTAGCCAACTTTTTTTTTAAATCAGAAAGAGTAAAAAAGAATCGGATGCGGATGTGTGTGTGTGTGTGTTTTTTTTCTCTCTCTTCTATCAAGAGACTCTTTTCCAACCACCAAAAGGAAGATGAGTAGGAAAGCATTACAATATTTAGTTACACACACAACACAACTGGAAGAAGAGTAATAATGGGAGTATATGTAACTAACTTGCACTACAATTTTTTATTCCTTCCCTGGATGGCTGTCTGGATTGGGTAAGGATAGAAAAAAAACCTGGAAGCACTGGAAAATCCAAAAAAAGTCTCCATTTAAAACTGTATATGTAGAGCAGGCAGGAGTTGATCTCTCTAATGCTTAAAAAACGGAAGGAGCACGAGGAGATCGCAGTTCGCGGATACTTCTTCCCTTCTTGACTTTGTTCACTATTTTTTCAAAACTGCTGGTTTGGCTTCACTTTGCTCTGCTCATTCAGTTCATCAGTCAGAGAGTTTCCACAACCGTTTTTTTCACCCTTGCTTTGTGAACTAAGGAACGAGTCCACAATAATATGCTTTAGTACTATAAAAAAAAGGTACGTCCTATTATCTTCCTCTTCTCCTATGCCACCTTCAACAAAGTACACAGAAGAACTCTTTTGCTATCAGTATCAGTACCTCCGTCCACAATGAAGATCGTGGTATAGTAGTAGTGGTGGTGCTGTTGATGTTGATGATGATGATCGTGCACATTTACATTTAGTTTAGTTGAAAATAAAGTGGCATGAACATGACGAAAGAGGTAAAAAAAGAGACCAGGAAAGATTGATCCCTTCTCGACAATCCCTTTTTACTCTCTCTTTACAACAACCACACTTTTTTTTCGTTGCGCTTTCTACTCGAGAGAGTCGAAACGTTGTTGAGGAGGACAGAAGGGAATAATAATAATAATGTGTAGTATCGTTTGATTTTTTACTTCATATGACAATTTAGAAGTGCGTTCACTATTAACAAGCGCCTTTTTTTGGCTTTACAAAATAACATTGAAAACGCAGAAAAAAAGTGGTAAAACTCAGTCCGTCCGTTCTCGTTCGGTTTTCTCGGCTACTTTATCACGTTAGATGAGTCTTCGTGGTTTGGTCTGGTCTGGTCTGGTGGTTGGGTTAGCTTCAATAGCTCTCCACTCGCGTAATGCAACTGTGAGCTTTCCCTTTACTCACCTCTCACTTCAACCACGTTCCGCCTGCAAAGGAGATTTTGTGCATTGTACAATTCTTACCTTCAATAATAACGAATAATGATACTCTACGTTTCTTTGATAGATTTGCTGCACTGTAAGAATGCAAATGACGAGAGAACCTTGTAATCTGTAATAAGACGGGTAATAAATTATATTATGGGCATATTAAAATTTAAAAATATGACTTGTGAAGTTGTACCATGTGTGATTTGACTTGGTTTTAATTGAAGTGGTCTTTTGTGGTAACTTTCGTATAAGGAATTTATTCCTTAGATGAAAAACATGTTGAAGCTTAAAGTTGTTCTTTTTAGCATGGATGAAAAATTGTTGGTTTATACAATTTCCAGTATTTTCATTGTACTTACCCTACACGTGTTGTATTGAAGCCAATTATTATTATGTTTTTTACAAACAATGTCGACCTCCACTTGATAAGAAAAAAAATGCAGGAAAAATATTCTCTAGAATTTTCAGGTTTGCATGAATACGATAAAACGATAAAAAAATGAATAAGTAGTTCGTGTAAGATGCTGGACAGGTATTGCATGTTCACTACCTTCATATGTACATAGTTGGCAATAATGTAGGTAGATGTACGATATAAGTACCTAATAAAACTCATTACCAGGTACGTCCATACCTAGTTTATGCTTTTCTTAATTTATTCTTTTAAAAAATATGATTGTACCTCATGCGAATATAATTCATTAGGAGTTGTTTTGATCAATTTCTGAAAGGATTTGTATAAGTAGCACAGTAGTCAAATCTAATTTGGCATACAAATAAATCTGCTTACTAACACGGGATAATTATAACATTAAATATGGAATTAAGAGATAACAGCCTTTTGTGTTGTAGCGCATGTGCTTTTTTAGATTATTTATGTAGCCTAATATATTTAAAATGCAGTTTTGAAACCCCAAATTTTACTGTTCCATTAAAAAAATTCGTCATTTGTTTATCTTTTATTTTAGATGCATAGATCAGTTAGACTAAGATTCGTTCATAATATTAATTTTCAAAAACTATATCTACATTTCTGCCTGAATGGCAAGGTGTAATTAATGTACTTTAGCAGTGCAACGTTGAAAGCTCAAAGAACGCATGCATTGTGAAATAGGAGACATCTCATGTCTGGTCGATCTGTTTTTTGCCATTTCAAGAAGATCCGTCGTTTCAGGAGCCCAGCTAAGTTGTCGTATGACAATAATAGCACACCGTACCATTCGTATAATAACTATGAGCAGCAGCAGCGGCATGCACAATTCGTCCCTCTATTTTCTAACCTCGTGCAAAAGAATGCATCGCATGCTGTTATGCATGGATGAGGTAATGCCTTACTTGTCCCATAAAATTCTTTTTATATCCTTCTACAATGTAAGGAAATTGAACATTGTAGTGATTCCTCCTCCTTACGAACATCACGAGCCTTGCCTACCGTAGAAATGAGCACGAAGCTGATTAGGTCTTGGTTTCACTCACTCCGACCAGTCCTGAGTGTGAAAGTACGCCCTCCGCCTCCATGGCTGACTAGGGTGGCTGCGAGATTGCGCTACAACGATCTGCCCTCTCCTCGCGTTCCTGCTGTCGTCGTTGTCGTACAAACAGCAACTTTTCATCTCACTAACTCAATGTTTCTTTCTAACAACCAAACCTTATCTAGACATAACCAAAACCTCATGAAAAAAAAACTCGATTTTCTTCTTTTTTTCATTCCCCTACAGTCGACTCACTCTTTCTTACTCGTTCATTCTCCCAAACTATTTTTTTCAAGAGCAGCGGGATGCCACTACAGGAACATGTTTTGCTACTATCATGATGGAATAAAAAATCCGAAAGCGGTTCCACAATACCAAATGCATCTCACTCACTCGCCTCACAATTATTATTTTTATGCAGCATTGATATGCGCACATACACTTTGTTTTCTCTCTCAACTCAATTCAACCACTTTTTTATACTTTTTCCTACTCTAGTTTGAATGATCTCATATCTTAAATTTTCTGACAGCTACAAAAGCAACCACCACCACCGTCGTCGTCACACTAGAAAAAAAATATATATGGATGGAAAAGCGAAAGCTTTCTTCTTATCATGGAACATTTTTTCTAGAAAACGTACCATAAACTGCTTTATTATTACATGTGGTAATATCACATAAAATAAAGTATTTTTTTCTACATGAAAGACTTTTTTTTCCTTTGGCTTGACTTGGCATGGCATGCCACTGCCACCCCATCTTGGCAGCTGGAGTATTTATGAATATTAGATGAGTTGTTTAGTACTTTCCTGGCTTTTGATGGTAGCCCCTCTAGCATTTTAAATCAAGATGGCTTGCCCTTTCATGAGAAAAGTTGATATCATAAATAATATAAATCGTGTCAACGACGAAAGAACGAGTTTCAGAGGGAATCATACCAATATTTCATGTATGGTAGACAGGCGTTCTGCTTTCTGGAAAAATCCATTTTACATTTTGTGTTCGTCTCTCCTAAAAAGATTTTGAATTTCAAGATGGAGTACCTTTCTTAAATGAATAATGTTTTGGATCCATTTTTTTTTGTCTAATAATGCAAAAACTACTATAAAATGCAGTAAACTCACTTCAAAAGAACATTGCAAAATTCTTAAAAGATTTAATGCAAAATAAAAAAAATCATTAAAAAATATCAATAGAGTTTGACACACTTCATTCCCCAACAAGTTTGATGTTGATCTTGATAAAAAAACGTAATCTCAAATCATCGTCATTTATTTATTCACTCACCTCAATAATCCAATAAAGTTCAATGCAGCAAAAAAAAAGTCAGTCTTGTTTGGTTAATGCATTAATGAAAAAATGCTGTTATCTCTGAAATAAAGTGGTATCAAGCGACCTTCTTCTCTTCTCACTAGTCTAAGCCTGTGTGAATGAGTCGAAAGTTACAAATCCGTAAACAAAGGATTTTCAACTTGTGTCTAACTGTTTATTTAAAAAGTTTAGGAAATATATATTAGGTGGAGAGCTCTACATGTATAACCCTAAGTCAGTCACAAAGTGTATCGTCTCATCGTCAGTTAAAAAAGATTAAAGTAAATGTATCATCATCATAGGTAAAGTGTAGAAAAATACCTACTTATCTGCATGTTCTTTTTGAGAAAAAAAGCTTACTATTTTTAATACTTTTCGCGTGCCAAATTGACATTGCACTTATGCTCACTCATCCTTGTCCACTAATCAGGCTTAGCTCCTAGGTATTTACCAGTGTACTTACAATACGGATTTTCCTCTCCCAAGCCTGCATTTTCTCTTCTGCTCCATGTGTGTGCACAAATAATGAACTTGTTATATCCCTCAAACACTGACCCAGTCACACAAATAAAGTTTTTTTAATTCACGAAAGTAAATCTATTATTATCCGATGAAGGTAAGTCCATTTAACACTGTTTCAGAAGCCGAGTTGAAAGGAAAAAGAACACGAAAATTAGGTGGGTTGTTCTTGGTAGGTAGATAGGCATTTCATTACATTTCTATCTCCATATCATTTTATCCTCATCAAGAAAATGACGATACGGACTGGGAATAATATAAAAGCCTCTCTTCTTCTGATGATTTGATGATACCGTCTGATCCCTTTAAAAATACTCGGTCGGAGCGGAGTGAACGAATGAATGAGACAAGTTCTATTGCAGAAGCGAAGTAATACGCATTGCATTTGGAAATAAAAGCCTAATCCTGATTATCCTCATACCTGAAAAACGCTTACAAGGAATAAAAGTAGCATTAGTAGTTGTTAGTATAATAAGTTCACTGATAAAATATACAGGGTCCTATAAGACGAATAAAAAACTAGCTTCTTTATTCTCCACTGCTTCTACTCTACTAAAGACTTCAATCCTTTATAACTTACTTAAAATTCCAAAATCCTGTACGTAAACTTTGCCAAAAAATGGATAGGAGAGCAGGAGAGCCATAACTCCTTTGCAGAAAAAAAGATCCTTTCCTTCTTTGCAATGTTTCAAAGAAAAAAAAAAGGAATACAGAATTACATTTACTTACTCAGTCAGACTTAAGTCGGCTCATTGTAATTCATACATCAGACGGAGAGACTTATACTTGCTTGCTGGAAAAATTGTAATCGTTATTATCCTTCCCCTATTCTCCTGTACTTTTGTCACATTTTCAAATGTGCTTAGGAGGATGAAACTTCTCCATACCATTCGACTATGACTACAGACTCTTTACTACGACGGACCACGCATGGCCTGAACTTTGTGCAGGAAGGAAGAAAAAAGGATGAGGAAGAAAGGAAAATTGATCCGTTTTTTCTATCTTATTCTATGTGCTCTCAATTTTTTAAATTCAATATTGTTGCAAGGCGGAACAAAAAATCGAATTCTAATTAATTAAATCTTATATTTTGAAAACATTAATTTACTGTCGATTTGTTAATAAATCTTTTCGAATCACTGCAGTTTTTGGAAACATTGTTACAAATTTTGCGTTTTTGTATTGCCATGAGTTGTACGTTGTACTATGCCTCATAGGCTTGTGTGCAAAGTTTGTTTTATTATACGAACAAGTCACGCTGATAATGTTAATAATGTGATGACAATGGAGGCAAGTCAATAACTTAAGACTCTTACAGATGCTTAGCCTATTATGACATTACTACTTAAGTAGACCCAGTCACAACACTAAAATACTGTTCATTTTCCACTCTATAATCGTTGACTAGATATACGTAGGTATAGTACATATTCAATCCTGTTCTGGCAAAAAAAAATCCTTCTAAAGTAAACAATCAAGTATATTACCAAAGAATATATATGAGATATATATATATATATGTGGAAGCGATGATGAAGCTCAAGTCTGTAATCTTTCAGTTTTTGCTTACTCTCGGTGGAAACTCGCTAGAGTCAGTTGTGGTATAGCTAGCCGTGTGATCCGCTTGTGCCATCGCATAAGATAACTTTATGCTCCCATAACAACGCTTTTTTATCCACAAATAAAAGCAATGACAAAATTGCGGTACCAACGTCGACAAAGAATTCGTGCTTTTTTTGTTTTGCCATGCTAACAGAGAAAAACATCTGCATGGCTACATCATGCACCTTTAGCTGTAGCAACTGACTCTAGCGAGCTTCCACCGAGAATACATTTTCAGTTTTATTGACCATCTTATTCTTGGCCTAGAACTTTGTCATCGAAATAGGTGAAAACCACATAGTGCAACAAGGCTCACTCATTTCCAATGGAATTAAATCAGCATCCTTCTTTCTGTAGTTATGTATCTATATTTTTTGTCTCATTCATAAGTATAGTTGTACTTACTAGTGTAATAATATTTTTTTTGGCAACATTTGTTTGCATTTTGTATGCACAATCTGGTCTAATAGGATTGACAAGGAATAAATACCGAGCTCATTGTCAGCTCTGGTTCTTTAAATAGAGGGATTCCGCCTATTTACATTTACATTACATTTACACTACTTAGCACACTCCAGGGATACACTTAATATTACTCATTCCGTTTTAAGTTTGAGGAAACAAAAAAAACTACAGAAATACTTATGTATAAAACTTTATACTTTCTTCTTAGTACAATACTACATCGGGTGGGTGACGACGACGATGATGATGAGGATGAAGATGATAATGCTAATATGATGATGATGACAAGAATGCCACTTCAACCTGTTGTAAGTCACATCTAATACCGAGATTTTTGGCTTAAGGGACACACAGAAAGAAAAAAGAGGCTTGTACGAAAAAAAGAAGATGCAAAGCCAAGTCAAAGCCGGCTTATTTGCTTGTAATGCTACTTACTAAACGGCTAAAATATAATAATATTTTCTCCGGGAAAAAAGTAATACCCCTGAAGTGTAGGAGCAACATAGCCTGGCTTAACTATCTCTTTATATGGAGGAAATGCGCAATAATAATAACGAGGCAAGAAGGCACAAAAGGACTTTTTTTCTGATGCCTACTTACCTAAAGGAATAAGTTTAAGCACATGTATAAATAGCAAAAACTAAAAAAAAAACTTACTTAAGTACACAAACGTCATAGTTAAGTACTCACTAGACTGGGAGTCCCGTAAGATGAATCAGAACGAATAATAAAAAAATACAGAGAGATGGTTTGAGACGCTTACAATAAATTATATTATGAAGTACTTGTTGATAATGATGATAATAATGATGTTAGAACAGTTTTCAAGTATTATTACATGTTATAAATGTGTGTAGAATGGAAGCAGAAGTGTACAAACTATGGCAAAAAAAAATCTATCTTCATAATTCGTATTTACACATGAAAATCCTCTCAAGTCATATTATTACACAAAGAGATCTATCTTATTATTGTCAGCTCCCGTTTGTTTGATGATCATTCCTTTTTCATGGGGTTTGCTTTTTTATGTGACTTCACTTCACTTGGAATTGCAAATGTACCTTGGTAAGACCGTATCAACATATCGACTTATGGCGATCAAAAGAAATTCCTTTGGAGTAGGTACTCGTTGTCAAACTACATACATACTTGCTTACCTGTCTATTTGTGGAGTTGAAATCGATGATGAGGTGAATATCAGAATGTTTAAGAGGATAGGATCGTAATTTTTTTTATTTTAATTGAATATTTCTATGCACAGAGCCGATAAACTTTGATTTTATTATTGTTTTCACATGTTCAAAATCCTATCTGGAATTACGTCCATTTATACCACTTCATATTTTAATAAATATTGGCGTAGAAGTACCAAATACATTACCAAATTATTGAATTTTCAAATTCAATTCGGGTCCTGTATTCTGAAAACACGTATCAAAGGTAAAATTTTATGCACAATTCAATTATACAAAATTCATGATTTTGATTGGAACAATAAAATAAATGCCCAGCGTCTGTAAAAGCTCGTGCATGATGTTAATTCAGCAGATGTTGCTTTAAAGACTCAGTTGTCCGTTTACAATCATCTTTCAAAAGTTCCTACCTGAAGAAGGTACATGAAAATATATTGCCTCGTAAACGTGTGCTTAGTAATTACGTACAGTTATTATAATGACCACATCCAATGGTGCTATAATCTCTTAATTAATGTGTAATTAATTCAGCCGTAAGTCAAGATTTGGAGTGGCACTTTTTCTAGTTTCCTTCTTCTTCTCGTTTCGCTTGTACCCCTGTCAAATGACACAAAGGACTAGTTCCAAGATAATTTTTTTTACACTGGTCGTTTCTTTATTTACTGAAGCACCTTTGGCTAAAGTGCAACATACGAAATATGCCACGGCATGCCAGCCAGAACCAGGCAAACTGAAAATAAAATGAAGGGATAACAAAACAAAAAGCATATCTTCTGTTTCTTTAAATTTTCTTGTGGCATAGCATTTTAGTCTTGACACATCGTGAATGATTTTTATTAATGTTCAACTTCCATTATGCTTTTCTTTATTATGAACAGATTAAGATTATTTTTTATTATTACCGTCATCGTGAATGAATACGCGAATGATGCATAGAGTGTGCATAAAAGAAGAAGAAGAAGGAGACATAAAAAGATGTAGAAATAATATGTCATGTCATCCATTTCAATGGGCTAATGTGTGAGTGTGAGTGAGTGTGTGTATGAAGGGATAGAGGCCAATGGCCATTTTTGAATGTGCTGTAAATAGGCGATTAAGCAAGCTCTCTTTCTTCCTTCGTCTTCATTTCATTTTTTTATTTTCACGAAGAAATAGCCCAAGCTCAAATGCAAATGGTTGTTTGAGTTTTGTTTGGGAGAAGCAATAAAGTTCCTGCTTCTATTATGAGATCAGAAGATGATTGCATGGTCGTGCAAACGACAATCCCTTCTAATTATTAGTACCCCTTTTCGACGTCATCTTTACAGAGGAGGCTGTTTTGTTGGTTAAATAATTTGTCAGAATAAACATAATATCCGGAAATAACATTTCGTTTTCAGAGTAAGCCATAACACACGCATGTAATCAACGCAATCATTATTACCATTCATGAAAACATTTATTTTATGCCTGATCAAAATGTTCGGTAATTACAAGTAATATTTTTGAACCTTTGGAATTGTTTATGGGCGACAAGTAAAATGGTCCTAGATTAGCGGGATTTAAACACGGACTCTTTAAATCCGAAAATTGTGCGTTCAGTAAAGAATCGCGAAGAAGTTTTTTTTCGATTTCCCATCTCATGAAAAGTTTTTGACGTTATTCACAATTTCAGATGAAAAATTGGTTTTGTGACTCAGAAATTATGATGATGATTAAGAAACTAAATCCAAAAAATGCACAATAAAAAAATACGATCCCACCGACTGGTCGTCTGTATTTACAACAAGCTGCCTTTTCGTTGGGTAGAAGGATTAAAATTTTTGAATATTATCATTTGAATCAAGGGATTACGAAAAAAACTGCCGTGAGTTCGGAATGCAAAGAGAAGAGAATCTTCATGCTTAATCTCAAATGAGTTTTTTGGTTGGGAGAAAGTCATATTTTTTAATTGTATAGTTAAGCAGGAAGGGACAACGGGGCTCCTCCGTAAAGCTCATAATTATTCTTGGGCAAACGGCGTAGATTGTTTCTAATCGTTATTTATCGCTAGCTTTTCATATTCAAAATATTTAATTGCAGGTGAGTTTTGAATTTCTTTGGTGTGATAGTGGTGAACTACACGCTTATCATATTTATTTTGATTCACGATGCCCCAAAAATTCTCTTTTTACGACTTCTGCGAATGCGGACAAATCTGTGAATCTGAAAGGTTTCGTAGAACAGTCCATTCCGTCCTCTATTAACTTCCAAGGTCATTCGAAAAATTATAAAATTCGTTTCCAGTCTCTTCATCTCATCATACAAAAAAAAACTAGGAATTTCGCCTGAGGTACGATGTTTTCTATATATCAATTTATTTCTGCAGCATTTTGCTTCAACCCCTCCTTCTGAATCAAATCTGGGATCTGATAGAGATCAATCCATGCCTCGTTAATTATCAAACCAAATCGAAAAATCCCTTTTCAACTAATTCAGTTGTTGCTTTTATGCAAAGAGTACATATGGCACTCACTAATAATGTGATGACGACGATGATGTTGATGTTGATACATATTCATAATCCTTTTTGATCCTTTTCCAATATTACAACAACTCTCTGACAATACAGATGGAAATGGTCCTCGTAGCCATTAGCGCATCTTAATTCTTGCTGCGAAACAAATCATGTTCAAAACAACATGTGTCGATTCTGACTGAGAGTGCGACAAAAGGTAAGGTAACTTTGTTACTTCAATATCAATATCACCTTCACGATCCAATTCAGTATCAAGGAACATTCTTGTGACTCATTTCAATTTCCCAACTTTTTGTACTCTTCACAGATTCTATTTGCAATCAATCTACACAAGCAAACCCCTTGCATTTTACGGATTAGATTCACCAATTTATTTACCTGCAAGCAGTAAGTATGACATAACTATGACGAGAATGTCGAATGTCCAACATATTCAGACCAGAAACAAGAACATTATTCAACGCATTTTCCCTCTAATTAACCCTTTTGCCAGAAATGAATTTGTTTCGCCAGATTCTCCACTTGATCATGATGATGCTAATTATTTTTATGTTACGTAAGTTGAAAGCATATTATAGATCATGCCATGCTACAAAAATGAAACAATTACATCAAGATATCCTTCCACCTTTAAGCACTCGGTAAATTATGACATATGCAAAATACAAACATGTTCCATCTTCCTCTGTTTCCCTCTTTTGTCGTTGTCGTGTGGATTGGATCTGTTTGAGGGAGATGATTCTTCCCGTGGAGAATTTTCCTCGCTTCTTGTGGTGCGACACGAGCCGTTTTTGATGTTACGCCACATCTGTGATTATTTAAACGCACCTGTCCAGCTGTGTGTGGCTTGGATCTGACAAATCAAATATCAAAATTAAAACACTAATTTTTAGGGAAAATTATGGAAAAAGTAAAGCATGGGGTCATATGAAACGGCAATTTGGTTAAATTAAATTCAAAAATGTTTCTGCATTTTAATTGTACATTCGTAAAAGTAACTATTCCTTCTGATGTGAGATCAGGTTTTCTTTTAAAAGTAATTCACTTTTGATATCATCCCTTCAAAAAAGGAAGCACCAAGTATTCATTGAGTAAAATAATTTGTGACTTGATCTCTAAACACAAAGGTGGTCACGTGCGCCGCCGTGTGTATTGGCTTTGGATTTAGCTGCACATGAGAACTACCGCGTTATTATCACTGGTATCATTAAAATCTCATGCATTTCATTTTTAATAATACTTTATACCAAAATACAGTAACCAGCCCTAGTCAAAGCTTAAATCAAATGTTTACATTCTTCCAATCGAGAAACCACAAAGTATCTTTCATCAACTAAATTAGCCGCATGATCAAGAAGATATGATGTGCGTGTCACACAGCACTCGCATATGAAACAATGTCTAACTATTTACTTTGATAAGAAAGGATCTATGTACTCTTATTTAGGAAATGCATCGGGAAAAATCAAGTGCTCCTGGAAAAGTTTCATATTACACGGAATACAATAGAACAAGTATCGTAGGATTTTCGGATGAGAGCGATGAAAATGACTTTATTACTGCACGCGCCTTCAATGCCTGTGGTTGTGCATAACTTCGGGACGGGCGTCCTATCGTAAACAATTTTCATGAGTGGTTTTGAGTACCCATAAACAAAAAAGTAACTTTTCCAATCAAACAAATGAATAATAGCATACTGGAAGCGTCGTGAAATGCGATCGACAAAGAGGACCACTACTGCATCATCGTCTGATCACACGACAGTTTTTTTTTCTGTTATTCAATGGCTTGTACCTCGGGAAAGTTTGTTGATACTTGATGCGTAATGAACGGGAAAATCTGACTGATTAAATATGGATTTCGGGATAAAAACGCAGGTACATACATACATACGCTCACAAAAAGATTTACTTTTGAGCAGGAGTGTGTGCTTCTCAAAAGGACTGTCATGAATTTAATCAGTTTAATCAATCAGAAGCTGTTTAACATGCAAACGTCGCTTCATGTACGCTACCTACATTGCTCACATTTTTTTATGGAAAGCGGTTTTACCACGAAAAGTGTATTTCCATTTGGTTTGAATCAACCAAGTTGTAGTNAATGGCTTGTACCTCGGGAAAGTTTGTTGATACTTGATGCGTAATGAACGGGAAAATCTGACTGATTAAATATGGATTTCGGGATAAAAACGCAGGTACATACATACATACGCTCACAAAAAGATTTACTTTTGAGCAGGAGTGTGTGCTTCTCAAAAGGACTGTCATGAATTTAATCAGTTTAATCAATCAGAAGCTGTTTAACATGCAAACGTCGCTTCATGTACGCTACCTACATTGCTCACATTTTTTTATGGAAAGCGGTTTTACCACGAAAAGTGTATTTCCATTTGGTTTGAATCAACCAAGTTGTAGTTGTAGTGTCCAAATCAATTGACCAATTTTACCAATCCATTAAATTTGCTGTCTAAGTCTAAACATATTTCTTACCACGAAGCACGGTTCCATACTTCACAAACCTTGTTCGGCTTGTTTTTGATCTTGAAAGAATTCTGTTCGAACCTACAGGGTTCCACACCACGCTTGTCTTATCAAATCATTCTTGTCCGTTATTCTTGATCCATTTTTCTCGGAGTTGGAAAAAGTAGTGTGTATGTTTTATTCTTTTTCTTTCCCGTTTCATTTCCCACAGGTCTTACTATCATCTTGATCCATCGTCTTAAGTAAGAGTTGTAAGAGTCGAAGACGCAACGTGTAAAATGATGGAATCGGGCAGGTTGTACTTTTAAAAGAAGACTTTTGTATCCTCAAAAGAAATCCTTTCTTCCGTAAGAATGGAAATAAATTCGATGAAAAATGGTTTCCTTTAAGTGCTTCTCCTTTTGGATGAATGACTCAACCAATTTAAAAATCATAACGTATCAAGCAACAAAAACGAAACATTTTAAAAGAGAAAACACGAAAGGGATTTTTCGATTCATTCAAAAACTAAAAAATATCCTTTTTCTTATCCTTCACGATCTTCGTGGGCGAGTTTATTCAAGCAAATAACAAATTTTTTTACGAGCGATATCAATTTGATTCGCCTTTCATATTTAATCAAAGGGCTACTTTTCTGATTTCTCCAAAGGCCCCTATAAAGGATTCATATTTGTATTCTTAAAATTTGATTGTATCAAAAAGGGTACACATGCACATACACTGGTCATTTTTCATAATACTTTTTTGTAGGCCACTATTACAACAATAGTGCTCGCCCTTAATACAGGAAGCGGGTTACGTAATTTGAATGAGTCAGAATAAGTTTTTGTATAAATCAACAGCAATAAATTCATTTTTTTTCTTTTTACTTCTCCACAAAACCGAAATTTATCCGTCATATTTTTCAATTGAGGCAGCATCACCTTCATAAATGCATGGAGGTATACGACTCTGTTGTGGTATGTTTTTTTGTTAAAAAACTAATAATTTTATTTGGATTTTCATTTGTCATCCCAATTTTATTCTTATTTCTTGATATGAATAAAAAATTATTTTTATTCTCCACTTCCATCCCTTTTTTCATCTCTTCGCCACACATAAGAAGGCAAGAGCTATGAAGGAAGTAGTAAGCAAGCTTTAAGAATGAACTACAGAGCAGCAGGTTTTTTCCCATGATATGAAAATGATACTTACTGGCTGATGATATTAAGATCCATAGCATTCGTACGAGATGAGTGAGCACTGAGCAGCAACGCTTTTTTTTATAAAACCCTAATACAAAGATAATTGTACCTTTTTCCTTCGAATAAAAATGATTACAAAGGGAAAGGACAACCCACCGTTTACATTGCATCAGACACACACACAACACACTCGTGAAATTGCTACTGTGTCTATTTTATCTCGTTGATTCTGATTCCCTCTTCGTCGTATTCTTCAAGACATCTTTTTAATGTAATGAAAAAAGCTCAAGGGAAGAGAAAAAAGGATGCTGCTGTAAGATGTGCGCTATAAATATCACAGAAAAAAATAAATAAAATGCAAGTAAGGGGACAACAAGACGACAAATGAAATATAAAGAATCTTCTCGTTTTTTTCCTTTTTTCTTGCGTCTTCTTCTTCTTCCTTTCAGCGTAATTTGTTGAGTATCAAACTCAAACGCAAACCACATAAAAAATTACATTTCCTTTTTTACCCTGACTCTTCCCGTCTTCTTTTTCAATTTTCAAGATGAGCTCCTGGTGTGAATCGTGTGTGCCTTGTGAAAAATTAGATATCGCTTGAGAAGTTTCACTTCCACGTTTTGAAAGCGCGACGACAATCTACACACGAACGAACTAATGCCAGTGTTATTCATCTCGTCACATTATTGTAGAAGTAGGAAATGGAAAAGAAGAGCAGGGAAAAAAATTGGGATGGATTTGATGATGAGAAACTTTTATAGTTGAAGTAAACTCGAGGAAAAAAAACTTTTTTATTTCCATTACATTAATAACAATGTCGCTATTTTTATGCTCAAACAAACTTTAGGAAACTCTTAAGGGAATCGGTGGGATTATTATGACATGATTCAGAATTGAGGCGAGAGTTTACACAGTTTACCTGAGATGAGAATGTTTGCTTTTCTGTCGCATCTTTAAGAGAGTAAATATGTACAGGGAGGAAATAAAAATGTACAAGATTGTTTATTTGGGAAAATGATAGATAGTGGAAATGATCCTTTGAGGAAGTGGAAGTAATAATTTTTAAGGTGCTGAGGGCGTTGCGTAATACTTCACATTTTTCGTGATAGCGTGTGAAAATGGATGAGCTATACTAAATATGAATCCAGTCTATATAATATTATACATATTACAGTTACAGTTACTGCATGCCTTTCAGGTTCAGGTAGATGGCGAGTGGTCTTATGAATGAAAAGTCAACCCCTTCCACGTCAAGTCAATTTTTATTATTAACTGAAATTAAAATTCAATTAGTAAACTCATACCTACTTACAATGAAAAAAAATTGGCCACTAGGTAAACATCTCCATACCCATTTATAATTTTCACGCGCCCTTATATCTCTCAAAAATCAACGTTAACAATTGCTCAATTGTTGTGATACCTCTACTATCTATTGTGTTGCCGCTCTCATTACATTTCACTCCTCTTATTTTGCATAACAACTTTTCAAAAAGAAGAAATGTGTCGGTCGGTAAACTGATTGAGGATGCCTTGAATGGCTTTTAGTTGCCGCGGCATGGACGTTTTCCCCATTAAACATCACCTTTCTTTGAAAGATCATACACCAAAAATACATCTCTAAAAAAGCCGAGTTTTATTCATACATCCTTTTGACCATACAGTTCAAACAGTATCTTCAATTGAACTCAGTTTGGGTGAGTGAAAGAGAAAATATGGTATGCACTCTTCGTATGAGGAAAACTGCGAAAAGAAGTAGTGAAGTGTAATGAAGGTGAAGTCTGTTCTCTTTTATGCTTGTGTATTTTATGTCATGTTGTTATGAAATGATTGACACCGGCTTTGCCTGCTGCAAAAGCATTAGAATTAGTATATCCAAATGATGTTGATGATGATGATGATGGTTTGAGGGATTAGCGTCCACAAAAATTGAAATGAGATGCGCATGCATACATTACATCCGACCATCCAGCAAAAGCACACAATTTTTACCTTTTGCCATGAAATCGAAGCTGCCCTCCCTCGTCTGTTGGATTGGATTGGTATGGTATATGGATACATTTTTGAATGTGGAAAAATTATTGTCACAAAATGTGTGTGCTCTAGCTCAGCATGTGACCATCATTGTGAATGAATGAATCCAAATTTTTATTTTGTTCGAAATATTTTTTTTCTCTTCCTCGAATGAATAAATAATTCATACAAGCTCATTGGGGTAATGCAAGAGAGCAAACAAGCCAAGCAAAGGGATCTGGAAAAATATTCTGAAGTTTGATGTAATGCGGTGGTGACCTCGTCAACGTCTGCGTTTGTCAACACTCGTTTTTGTTATCAAACTCAACATCACAAACCCTACTTATATTTTTCCACAAAAAAGCAGCCGAACGAACCCAAAGAGAATGGAGCAGTATATTAAACCGTTTCTTTTTTTCTGGAAAAGAGGCGATGAAAATCAGAGAATAACATTGGACAATAGGAAAAATCTACAATAATAAGTTTTTATTGATTCATTTGTATACGGCAAATATTATTCTCCAATCTCATTTGCATTTTTTTGTTCACAAGATTTGCCGTATCAGATTCAGATTCAGTTGCGGTGTTTCTCGCAACGTTTTTTTGTGATCCCATCAAAATCACAAATTTCTGGTGGTCTCATTTTCACTTGTACCATTGCTTTATTGAGAACATTTGACATGAGCAACAAGGAAGCTTCGTTAAGAATGACAAGTTTCCTCTTTCTTCAATTCTTCTTCGATTCTTTTGGGAATGAACGAGCAGGACCAAGGGAATAACGGAAAGGGAATGAACATATTTACAAGAAATNTGGACAATAGGAAAAATCTACAATAATAAGTTTTTATTGATTCATTTGTATACGGCAAATATTATTCTCCAATCTCATTTGCATTTTTTTGTTCACAAGATTTGCCGTATCAGATTCAGATTCAGTTGCGGTGTTTCTCGCAACGTTTTTTTGTGATCCCATCAAAATCACAAATTTCTGGTGGTCTCATTTTCACTTGTACCATTGCTTTATTGAGAACATTTGACATGAGCAACAAGGAAGCTTCGTTAAGAATGACAAGTTTCCTCTTTCTTCAATTCTTCTTCGATTCTTTTGGGAATGAACGAGCAGGACCAAGGGAATAACGAAAAGGGAATGAATATATTTACAAGAAATTCATAAAATTATGATTCCTGAATAGAGGAAAGATGACATATCCGTTTGCATTGTTAACATTAAGTATACCGTCTTGCGAGAAAACTTTATTCTTTTCATGAAACACAACTTGACTGACATTTTTAATGCGAGCACCTCCATCGTTGTATATTGGATAATAATAACAATATCAATTTTTCACAATTAATGTGTACTGCCACCTCCATCGCCTTCTTCCTGTTCACGAAAAGGGTCTTTGAAATTTTTTTGATTGTGAAACTTTTCGATTCATAATTGAATTGACTGTGGTGGTTTTACTCCCCATTGTGCACTCCACAGTTCACAGGAGTGAGAGAGTGTGTATGACAAACCTCGAGTTGAAATGAATGAGGCAAAATGAAGGAAGGGTTCCGCCCAGAAAATTATCACTTTATTCAGACGCTCCATTACTGGCATAGGGGTAAGAGGGGCTAGCGGAAAATTTGGGCATTTTATGTGTGGCGAACAAAATAGAATGATCAACGCTTGAAATATTGAATCATAACAAGAAGGTAAAGAGACAGAGAGAGAAAAAGCTTTCATGTGGTGTATATAAATACAGTTTTGATTATTTGTATGACGTCTGTGTAATAGATTTCCACACATTTTTGTTCGCTTGTCATTTGTGAACAATGATAATTCTACGTGAACCTGGATGAGCCGATACCAACATCGACGATTTCGGCGATGACGGTGCCAAGCTGTCTCGTTTGAAAAATAAAGTTTCGTGATTTCACATTTTCATTATTCGGAAAGAATTTGTCAATCAAAACGTTGGAATGAATGGAATAAAACTTTCATTGTTAAAATGACGAGATTTGAAAAAGGAGGTGGAAAATAAGTCCTCATCGGTGGGAGTAACGGTAAGAAATCTACAAAATATTAATAAAAAGAGACAGTCAATTAAATCCTTCTGCTTTTCCTTAAAAAGCTGTAAACAATTTTTGTCTGTCAATCTATCTTGTCCTCCCCAACTTTTTTTTATTATTCAAGCATTTTTAAGACAACAATGAAGTGTGAAAACTAACACATTCTCAAATGAAACCATCAAATGTACAGTGATAAAAACCACAATGAATGTATCAGTTTCAAACGATTTTTATTCGTTTGCCCTTACAAATAAAAACATAACACGAGTAGCAAATGTCGTGGCTCCCACGTTTTGCCCCACCACCATCGCTACTGCTGAAAAAATTAATGCAAATCGAATCTTCACTTCACCATCATTGCAACTCCCCACCGCACCATCCAAGATATTGCCCTTAGGTTCGGTTAAAAAATATTTGCCTTGTGTTGTGTTGTGCGACGTACTATGCTCTGCGCCCCTAACTATAAAGCAAAGTTTACTTTGTCGCGGGTTCACACTTTGGTATAAAGTGATTTTTAATGGATTGATGATTCTCCTGAGAACTGAAGTATGCGTTGCATCACAATCGCAATCATCATCATCACATCTACATTGTTGTCAGAGCCGTCAGTCAGTAATGATTTTGTTAGTTTTATCAATCATTTTGCAGCCACATTTTGATTAAATAAAGTAAACTAAACAGGCGTTAAATTGGCCCCTAGAGTTTTTTGAAAGACCATACATCGTTTGCCCGATGGGAGTGAGTGGGCTGGATGAATTGTTTGTTTTTAGCCACATTTGGAACGGCAAAACTAGAACAGATTTGTGGTAAAGACAAAACTGGTTGTCCATACTTTTGAGCAAAATTTGCTGAAACTAGTATTTAACCCAAAAGCACTGGGATTCTCCCAAAACTCACACTTAAATTTAGAACTGATGACATTACTGAAAAGCTGGAAAGTTACATAGGTTTGAATTTCGACAAGGGCATTGTGATATTTATCGATTTTTTATTTTATGCTTTGTCATAAAAATAATTAAAAATCTGGCGTGTTATACATGAATCTTAAAAATAAAATGACCATGTTTCGGTGTAGAAAAAAGCAATTTAAATGTTCATATTAAACCACTCGATTCACGGAACGTTCTTTTTTTGCTGCTACTTTTTATTGTAAATTGTGAAGCATGTTCAGTGTAATGTTGGCATCTCTTGGAAATTGTACAACGCGTTGAAAGCACTTATCAATTCAGTAGACCATGCAGAAATTCCCTGAAGTGGTTTCTTATTGAATACTTGGAAAAAGGCAAATCCCAAGTGGTTATTTGAGCAACTTGAAAACTCACTCAACTTCAAGAAGGGGCACGTGACGCATTTTCTTTCACCCATTTTGTTCAACCAAATACTCCATGTGCTTCGTATGCAGTATTTATTGCAATTTTCATTATTTTACTGTACATGGCCGATTCAATATGAACGAGATTTTCCTGTGTTCATGGACAATTCTCGTCGCCATTGAAATGATTACTACTTAAATATTTTGTATTACGACTGGCTCTGAGATGAGGTACCTCGGAAGTAAGTTTTAACAGTTGGAGCCAAATTATTTTTCACAATCACATCTTAAATCCGTGTCTTCTTGACTGAGTATTTTTATTGAAAGTCCATTTCATTTTAAAGCCCACTAATGTGTAAAGTTAATCTTTTTATGGAGATCGTATGATTGATATCAGTGGAAATATGCAAAACAAATCTAGAAGACAGTTTTTGCTCTTAAAATAAAATATTACAGATGCAATGAAGCCGTCTTTAATGCAAGGTCGTCTTTGTGTAATCCTCAAGTTTTGAATGTTAGGGAGCGCATCAAAAATACGGCGGGATGAAATAATTGTGATTTGTGATATGGTAGTGGTAGTTCATCTTCTAGTTACATTTTCTATTTAATTTGACCTATATCTGCTCATTGCTTACCAATTTGGATTTGGGGAAGACTCGACGGGGAAATTTTTTTATCTCCACGAACATTGTTGAAAAGATAAAAAATTGCTAAGGAATGATGATGTATATGGCTGAAAACATTTGTTTTAATGGTTATGCATCTTTGTGATCCTCATTTTTTCAAGTTTCATGATGATGTCAAGATAATTTACACGTGATAGAGATAAGCATGCTGAAATCCGGAAAGAAAAAAACATTAAATACAATTGCATCGAGATACGTAGACTTTCAATTTTATTTAAAAAAACGGGAAAATTCAACTAAAACAACTTTAACAAATAAATGAACTTACAATATTTCTTATCTAATGAGTACTTAATTAGGCTTCAAATATATTAATTCTTACGTACCTACCATTTAATTTTATATACACTTTTAAACCAGTTTTTGAACTGAATATGGAATTTCCACAAGCCCCATTTTGCCGAAGACGCTCTCTCATATACATATACCTATACACATTTAAAATTCCTTAGGCATAAGCTGTACAATAAACATGGGGCAGAGTAATATCATTTTATCATCGAACGTTATTTTCCTACTGCATATAAGTATCTATTAAGTTAAAATGTATTGGCTTGTTGATATTGATATCAGAAGAAAAAAACAAATCTCATGAAAAAAATGGAATAAAAAGTTTGAATTATTGATTTGCTATGTTATGTTTCCAGCTACCCATCATGGCTTATAATAACTAAAACTGAATAAAAATTTTTTAATGTGTGAGACGATGTTTGATAAAAATGTGCATCATGAATTATCATCTTCATACGAACTATTATTAAGTATTTTTTTGGAAAAAGGTTTGACTTACGATACCGCTCACATCAATGATAATCCGAAAGAGAGAGAGAACGAGAGAAAGGAAAAATAATATAATTTTTTATCTTTATAAAAGTTGATACTTTTCATAGCCATCCATACACTCGGCTGCAGCACTCCTCGCCTGTTGTTGAGAGATAGCGGCATAATGATTGGTCATCTGTGCATTATGGGCTGCGGCCGCAGCAAACTGATGATGATGAGCTGCAGAGCTATTCAAGTAATCTACAGACATGTTGGGGTAAAATGAGGAAGTAGCGTAAGTTGAGGGATAGCATGATCCATTCTTATAACTAGCGTAACTCATCGGACTAGTCCGTTGCACACTTCCCGGATACTCTGTGATATGAGGCCAGGGAATGCTTGCTCCTGCTGAAGTGATAGACCCGAAATTATGATGGTCCATTACAGAGGTCGGGCTGAAGTGTCCTGTTTGGCTCCCATTATGTCCACTTACGATCCCATAATGACCATGACCATTTCCTGAGGCCGTAGTAGTCCCATAACCCGATGAGAGATGAGTTGGAGAACCATCGCCCAATGATGAATGCTGCGATGAAGACCCTGGCGGACTACTGCTTGTTGGCGAAGTTGATTGTTTCTTCATGTACACACCACCAGTGGCAGTTATTACGTTATTATTATTTCCATTCGCATTCCCATAAGGATCTGAGGGACTCTGAGGATCTTGAACTGATTCTTGTTTAATGGAAGTGTGGAGAACATCGTTTCCTCCCCCTCCGCCAACCGAATTATTTGAATTGGTCATGTGACCTAGACTAGGGACCCCTGATCCGGTGTTTCCTGCAGTGTTTGTTACACCGGAAGTTCCATTTGGATTGTTGCTGCCGCTATTAACATTATTTGCTGCGTTGTTAGACCCATTTCCAGCTACGTTGTTGTTACCCGCTCCTGGCGCACTGCCACCACCACCGCCGCCACCAACGACGACTACACTGGGATTATTAGCGTTTGTCTGTGGGTGAGGAGCTGGGGCTCCTAGGTTTGGTGGAGGAGCGCCCGATACACCAAGGGCACCTGGTTGAGGACTCGGGGAACATTTGATTGACTTGGCTACTCGACCGCGTTTACCTGGGGTCCCGGCTCCTCCCGTTGTCTGCTGGTGCTGGGATTGCTGGCGCGCCTTAGCTCTTCTATTTTTAAACCAGACCTAAGTAAACAAACGAAATAAAGAAAGAAAAATAAAAGATCCGTATTTTTTAATGACCATTATATTCTTTACAAAAAAATCCGTGACTGAATAATGAAAGTATGATTTTGATTTCCTTTTCTTCCTTTCAATTTCAAAAGTGATTTGTTGTGAAGCCTTTTTTAAAGGGAGCATTACAAAGAACATCGTCATCATCATTAGCAAATAATGATATGATGTTTTCAAAGAGTAAAAAAATAATCATTCCCTCCATTTTTCTCACAATTTGTAAATAAATTGTAATCCCATTCTAGTATTCTTGAACCCAATCATGATGACATGATCAAAAGAAATGTATAAGCAGTTTCAGTTTCTTTTGTAATGATTCACATGGCCTAAGTAAATAAATGTACCAGGAAAACAGTCTTAAACAAAAGTAAAATCTGCCTCAGAAAACCTAACCAGGTACGTACATCGTAAATAAATGTGCGAATGACATACTCTGATGTTCTCTAACGGCAAACTTGTTTAAAAAATATTGTTTTTAAAGTTTATTTGCGCTTTCAGCGAAACTGAAACCGGCAAAGACACGTTTCAACAAAATTAAGGTGACGACGATGACGTGATCCCATCTTTAAAATCAAAGAGTGTTGACATATTGATAAATGAAATGAGGTAGAGGGGAAATATTGTGAAAATGTAAGTGAAAGAAAAAAAAACTGGTTTATCAGAAACCTGCACACAAACGGCAGCACCGCAATAATAAAAGTACGGTACTAGCAAACACAAAGCAATTCCCTTTTTGCGGAACAGCGCTGACAAAACTAGTAATCCCTGGCGCAGGAAAAATGGCATGCTTCAAGTATGTATCAATCAATCATGACTTACGGTACCAGAGACAATATTGCCTTTTGATGATTGTGCGACTTGCGCTAACCGCAAAAATGTTGTGTTGTACACCGAACGAAGGTGCTACTATGGACGAGTCGATTCAATCAAATTGTTTATGTTGATCTTTACCAAAGAAATGAAAAAAAATATTTTGGCGGAGATTTTGTTTGGACTTAGTCTTTCTTCACGAGAAATAATTTCAATTTCATTCAAAAGAAATAAAGTTGTTTGCTTAAACCAATCTTCTTTCCATTTCCTGATAGCATCTCGTAGCTGAAGCTGTACTTAATTTAATTTTAAACATTACCTACCTATCTGTATCACAAGTGTAATCATTTTTTTATTGTGCTTTACAATACATTTTGCAAACATTGGGTGGGAGAGATAATGCAAATGTGTATCAAGGATTTGTGATGGAATGGGGGTCATTTAAGATTCCTTGAGGGGAAACTACTTACACAGTTTCCATTAATGGATCTGCTGTCCTACCTATCTGTCATCCAATTTAGCTAATTCTGCATTAGGAATATTAAAACTGAACAATTTTGTACATCTTCAAGATAAGTGAATTTGTAGGTAGAACAAAACGTGCAAGAGATATATTTTCCAGCTTTTGTTTATTCACTTCTCTCTGGCTAATGGCATCAGATTCGTTCCTTCCTTCTGGCTATAAATGTGGGACTAGATTGGGGTGGATGTGGATGAACGGAAACAACATTCAAAAGTGAAGTGACTATGTTTCCTACGTGCCTGGAGTATTTGATGATACATATCATCATCATCTCATGCATCACCATCATCGTCTGAGTGAAAGACGAGAGGAGTGGAATCTCCCTAACCCCAAAGTTTATCCACTCCTGCAGCTAAATCACATCAAGCAAATTAACTTTTCCCAATTCAATTTGCTTACACTCTAACTGATTTCAGATTGGAGGAGAGCAAACAAATCATGTGAAGAATGAGGAGGGAAGACTGAGATAACATTATTTCATCTAATCCGAATCCGTATTCTTACAAATACGTCAGCAAAGGAAGTAGGTACTATTCCACAGAGAAATTGGGGCACTGTGAGATTTTGGCATACTATTGCATGCATCATAAATAAGATAGTTTCATAGTGTCTTTGTAAATTCTAAAGATGACAGCTGTACTTTGTAAAATTCATCTTCAAGAATTTTTACCTACATTTTCATTTTTCATTCAGTACACATAAAAAATTAAGTAAAGCGGAAAGGAAAAATCTATCTTTTTACGCTTTGATCAAGTAATAAAGAATGAGAAGTAAGGAAAAACCACACAAGAACCAATATCTACTTCACATCATCCCACACGAAAGGATTAAATTAGTGAATAAATAGATATTTCGTTTGTACACGAAATACTCAAACTTATCTGCGGATGGCCATATCCATTTTATGCATTTTGAGTCTTACAAGAAAAAAAAATATCAATGACGTTGTGTGATACAAAGAATTGTGATACTTTTCCAGGGTAAAAATAAAAAATACGTAGTATAAAGAATTTTCTCTTTTTTCCATCTTGGTGAATTTCAAATAAAAAACGAAAATGATAAAAAGAATTTTTGATAAAGGCTTAAAATTTGTATACTTTTTCCTTACATGCTCAAATAAATACACATTTTTCCAAGAAGGAAAAGGATAGTCTATCATTATTACTACTACCCCCTGAAGGTACTAGATAGGTATTGTCACAATGAAAAAGACAAGGTATATACATTTTTTTCTGAACAGGACAAAAAAAAAAGTACTATAAAAAGGTGGAGAAGCAGATAACATTTTTTACATCTTCTTCAGCGATAGCCAAAAAAAAGTACCTACGTACTTACTTACACACACATTACGTTGTCGTCTGTCCTATGGATGATGATGATATGATGGGCAACTCTTAAAAAACTCGAAAAACTTGAAAGCAGGCGACAACTCAACGACATATTATCAAAGACCTGAGTAAAACACGACAATCTTGTTGTGGGAACACAACAGTTGGTCGTGCCATCCAATCCAACCAGCCATCCATGCTTTGTCGAGCAAGCGAACCAAGCAAAATGGAGAAGGAAACCAAAAGGAAGAATAAGACTTAAAAAATGAAACGAAGCAGAAGAGAGAGAAAAAATAGATACAATTGTACATCCAGATCCAGCTTTATGCTTCCACAACCAAAGAAATGGAAAGAGTTATTGAACGAGAGACGAATGACTATGATTCTTCAGATAAAATAAAATTGGTGAGAGAATTAAATAGTAATGATGATGATGAAGTAAACGTGCCGAGCACAGACAGACGTCATATTTGTCACATTCAAGTATTTTTACTGGATGGGATAGGTAGGTCTTTTACTTCTGAATCCAATGGTCCAGTTTTGTTGATCATGATGATTAGTTAAGTATGATTTTTCTAAGAAACGAAGACTGCGAAAAAGTTTCTGATATTCCGAGATTATTAAGAGAAGGAAATTTTGGAGGTAGAAGAGCAAAGTTTTAACAAATTAATGAATGGCATGATGGGAGAAAGGAAAAAGTTGAGACTGCTACTGCTCGACTTAACAGCTTAGACTTTAAGAAAAGCTAGGAATTTCCCATGGCATGATTTGATGGATACTACATGATGATGACGTGATGATGACTTTCCCTCTTTTGGGGACAACGCAACGATGCGATCGTGGTAGAAGAAGAACACTAATACCGATTCTGACAGGCACTAAAAGAGCTTAAACTTGGAGTTTTTTAGTTAAAAATAGTAGAAACGCGTCTTTCCTCTCTCAAAGTCTTTATTGGAGAGAAAAATAATCATTGTCAGTTTTTGTCATCAAGCATCATCATCTTCTGTGTGAACTAAAAAAACTGAGTTGGTATTTTCACTGACTCGACTTTAATGAAAGGAATGGAAAAGTTTTATATTGTCCTGCACAGCTTATGAGAGAGTTTAAGCCTGAAAATGTAAGTTCTCATATCTACCCACCAAGCCAAAATCGAGTTGGGCTGCTTTCAACTTCAACATATGCTTCAATCAAAAAAAGAGTTCTCTCGACATTTAAAAAAATTAATGTTACTCTATTTCATGTAGAATAGAATAGGGAGAGATAGAGATAGCCCAGGGACTTTAAATAGACAATGATTTGAAGTTGAAATGTCGTGCTTAATAAACTCTCTTGGACAAAAAGAAAGTTTTAAGAAAAGGATAGTATGGTCTCCAACTTGCCTAAAACTAATGCCATGTGACAATGACAGGTTCGGATCAGGAGAATTTCAACTTAATACTTTTTCAAGAGTGACGACAATCTTTTATATTTTTAGATGGTTTTCCATGACCAAAAAAATGCTATCAGCTTGATGGGAATGATAATGAAGATGAAACATGTGTTCCAGAACTTAAAAAAAGATGAGGCGAGAAGGAGTTGACAGACCATCGCATGAGAGAATGACATGATGACGACCAGAGACAAGAGAAAGGTGTTTCAAGTGATGATGAAATATGTCACATGGAAGTTATGTAAGATGAAAAATAGATATATTTTTTAAAGGAACATTAAGGCTTACCTGGACTCGAGATTCGGGGAGATTGATCTTAAGAGCGACTTCTTCCCTCATGAAAATGTCTGTGAAAAGGATTAAAAATTTACAATATTTTTTTTTAAATAAAAATAGGAGATATAATATAGTATGATGAAGTATTGGCTTACCTGGATATCGAGTTTTGGAAAATAGTGACTCCAACACATCTAGCTGAGCTCGAGAGAAGGTCGTTCGTTCCCTTCTTTGTTTACGAGCATTATTAGCTCCACCTAAATAAATACAATAAAACATGAAAAAGTTAGAACTGGACTCAATGATAAAAACATTAAAGCAAGCCATTGTTTAACAAGTAAGTATACATTGGTCGCATGTAAGCAAAAGAATGTAGGCATTAACCTACAGATACAATTATAATATATATTTTTTGTCATACGTACACTCATACATACCGAATTCCATTCCTGGTCCAAACCCTACCGCAGTAACGGAATCCATCGGTGAAGATGACATTCCCATAAAGCCAAGCCCATTGATCGCACCAGTGGGATAAGCCGACGGCTTGAGATAAGCCATTCCTGAGAGTCCAACTGGAGTGGTCCCACTTGATGAGGATCCACGTGAGGGAGGTGGACTCGGAAACGAAGGGGGAAGAAAGTGGGTAGAACCCGACGAAAATCTTGAGAAATCCAGTATGGCGGCTTTTATTTCACTTCACTCAAACTTTTAAAAAATCTTTGCTTTTGCAAGAGTCAAGTTGAAAAAAACTGAGTTCTCCCCTTCAACTTTTGCCTTTCCTTATCTTGTTTTATTGATGCACAAAAAAATCACCCCAAAAATATTATTTTTTACTGTGTGATATATTGGTTACTTCAGTTCACTCACTTAAAAATGTCTTGGTTTATTTCAAGTTCGAAGAACAACAAGGAAACTCTTCTTAGCTTTTCTTACTCACATGAAGCACGTTTGTTTGATGGGAGCACAAAACGTTCTTTTTTTTCGTAACAGTCATGCATGCACTATTTAACTCGCTCGTTCTATTTCGGAGACTGGATCATCAGTCTGCGTCGACATGAACATCAAACCCGAGACTCAGTCAGTCAGTCTTTGCGAGGTTACAAAATGCAAACTGAGGGCTTGTTCTGGCTCTGATGATGATGCTGCTACCGCTACTGCAGTATGAAGCTCCCTATATATCTTCTATGATGAATGCTTTATCAAGGGGGAAACTGACCACAAAACAAATGGTGGTCGAACCGGTTTTAACCCTTTTTATTCTTTTCTGTCTTCTTCAGCAAAGAATGAGATCCTCCTCTGTATGTCTCTTATTAGTGCTTACGTACATTCGTATCATATCAAAATACTGGAATCTATTAAGCAGTAGTTTAGTTTGAAGGTAAATATGATCACGGGGTTGATTTCTTTTGATATTGCTGCTACTACTGCTGTGCTGGTTGTGCGTTGTTTGCGCTGTTTCACCACAATTACAATTATGCTACTGATCCGACATTGGCTGACCAGTGGAAACGGAGATCCAACCGCAAAGACCTTCCTTCCTTCCGTAATGAATGAATGAATCAAAGACCGAAGAAATTTGTCCGTGTGAACTTTTTCTATTTTCCTGAAAACCATATCAATCACATGAAAAAATGAGATTAATTCTGCCGTGTGCATCAAAGAGTTAAAATGGGTGCTGTATGCTGGTGCAATGTCATTTCCTATTAAAAATCAGTTCCCATAAAAAAGCTTTTTTTTACAAGTTGTTCACTATTTTTGCTTGTATATTATTAATTTCGTATCACATTTCATTTCAGCATGGGAAAGGAAACGGTAAAAGCTTATGGAACCGGGGCTCAACTCAACCAAAAGCGGATAATAAAGTTTTGAATGGAGAAAAGCCTTTCCACTTCCTATTTTACAGTCATCTTTCAATAATATATTATTAATATGAAAAAAAAATCCTGTTAAAAAGGTCATTCTTAATTTATGAATTTCTTAGTAGACCAAATCTAGGGATGTACATTTACTTGCCCCACAATTACAATCTTTTATCTGCGAAAGTCCCATGCGAAATACTAAATGCCCAGCGCGTATTCTTCTTTTTTTTCTTTGGTACAATATAATGTATATTATGCGATAATAATATTGCTTAGGTATTTCTAATATTGATCCATTTCCTTCAACTTTCCTCCAGCATCTACCGTCTAGTCTATGGGCGAATGAATTTTTTTTCTGACGCAGTCTAGCCTTTTGAGCTGGTGCATATTAAGCGGATTTTCAATGCACCCTTTACTCGCGCCCACGAAATGGCTCCTATCATCCAGAATTGTTGATTCAATTCATAAAATTTCATTGTTTTTCTTGCAAAAACACCTATTTTTCTTTAATGAATGAGAACAATATGTCTCAAGAGATATGATACCTGTCTATTAATGGGATCGCTACTAGAGATCAAGTCTCTCTAAAGTAAATGGAGAGATGTAATCATTCACCATAAATGAAGTGATGTGGAGACAAACCAAGGAAAATAATGAATGAAAGAGGATCCCAGACGAAAAGTTTTTATTTTTAGGGGAAAAAAGATGTAATAAAGTTGTAAATATGTTTATCTTTTACCTCTGTTGTCTTTACTCAGGTAAGTAAGATGATGATCTTCTCGTTTAGCACTTCATTGTCAATTCGTGACAAAAACACACTTGAACATTTACTCCACTCAAAGTCGATATAAACCACCGACGAAAAAGTGAAGATTGCTTTGTTTAAACGTAACTTGAGACAATACCAATAATAATGCTCGCAGAAACGTGGCCTTTCCAACAATGTAGAGATTGGAGCCAGAGATTTATATGAACACAAAAAGTAAATTTTGAAGTGTACGATGTGAATTGTTGCTTGATCTTTTGAAAATAAAGTGGGAATTTTATACACTCTTCTCTTCTCTTCTCTTCTCTAGTGACTTGTAAGTAAGTAGTGAGTAAGTGAGAGAGCCCTTCAAGCAGACGTCTTACTTTTCTGTTTAAACGTAACTTGAGACAATACCAATAATAATGCTCGCAGAAACGTGGCCTTTCCAACAATGTAGAGATTGGAGCCAGAGATTTATAAGAACACAAAAAGTAAATTTTGAAGTGTATGATGTGGTGTGTTTCTTGATCTTTTGAAAATAAAGTGGGAATTTTATACACTCCTCTTCTCTAGTGACTTGTAAGTAAGTAGTGAGTAAGTGAGAGAGCCCTTCAAGCAGACGTCTTACTTTTCCCGTAGCTCGTGGTAGAATAAAAGTGTATCGGTTTAGGGTAATGATGGAGTTGATGATAATGACAAGTACACACGTAAAATGCACGTAACTCCTACCACAAAAACTTATATCATTCTTTCTTCTTGTGGTCTGGTCTTGCTGGACTCTGGACCTTATTTACCGTGTAAACGATCACGGTCTTAAGATGAACTTGTGGCTTCGCAGAGAGCGAGCTACATAATATTTCTCATGAGAATATCTAATGCGCTGGCTAAGTACCCCACCCCTTCCTTATGGGAAAAGATATGTTAGAAAACATATGAAGACATGAACTTCTTTAGCAAGAATTCTCATCGTCATCGTCTTGTTGTAGTGTAGTGTCTAGTCTACCCTTTTGGTGCAAGTACCCTCACCTTTTCCTACATAATATATGGTAGCAGGTCCATCATTTCAAATTATGCATGCATGCATGAAAAAACGTACGACGGATGGACGGGTCATTTTTATCTCACTCAATATTTCATTTTAACACCATATTTGAACGCGTTCAATTTTATGACATGACCATTATTAAAAACTTGTTGGTTCTCACAATTAGTAGTCCCCATCTGATTGACATTATCTTCGAGATTTTTCCACTTAAAAGCATTTCCCCTCATCAAACAAAATATGTTCCACTCCTTCACTTTAATTAAAATGTAGTCTAAATATTCCTAGGCAGCATAGACATTTATCGTCTTCTACAACAGAAGTAGTGCTTACGCAAACTTGAGCAATGTGAACAATCTTTGACCAAACATGGCTGACTCCAAGTTGAGTATTGTTTCAGGAAAAAAAGTGGAGTCTTATCTCCCATCGTATCTTGAGAATCCTAACCAGAACCAAAAAGAACCCCTAAAATAATCTAAATATAAACTTCCTAAGAAAAAAGTCATAAACAGAAAAAGGGCAGAAAAAAAACATGAATAATATACTAAAAGAATGCAAGCAGAACTTCTGTGGAAAAAAAAAATCTTGCTAGCTTCACCCAAACTGTCAAGATGTCCAGGGAAGAAAGAAACTTTGTTGTGTAAAACAAAAATAAAATTGTGAAGCCATTTTTCTTCTAAAGAATTCTTTGAAATATGGACACTTGACTAAGGTACTATTCATCAATCAGCAATGACTTGTATGATATGAATCATAAATGATGATGGAAACAATTAATATTAAAACGTTTGTTCCATTTGCATTCTTTTTTTATCAACATGGGCTTTTTATTTTGAACAAAAATTCCCCAACAAATTGGTATTTTTAGTTAGTTTAGTATTTCATTTTATTTGGGTTTTGATAAAGGGATGATAATAACATTGGCACACAAATGTGCCGCTTGAATGCACAGAGTTTGGAAGGAAAAGACGAGCATTATTTTTGAACTTCAAATTCCCTTTTTCTCAGTGTGACAATAAAAAGGACAAGGAAAGGATTGAAAATGAAATGCAATGTACATTTGAATACATCATGTATTTTTCAAAGCTTCTTAAATAGTACTTCTCTCATAATTCGTCAGAATAAAGAATAAAGCCAGAAACTGCCAGGCAGTCTGGTCAGAGAAATTGGAACAATGACGGAAATGAAATGATTTTGAATCGCAATAATTCAGTCACAGGTGTTTTCTTGGAGTAACCTGCATTTTGATATGTTGGGCCCTTCAATAATTTCATAATACACCATCAATTTTCAAGTTCAAATAGGAAAATAACTGTATAGAATTGTTCACGACGTGATGCAAAATCGTTTGGGTGCAGGTGCTCGATTGAGCAAATGTGTGTGGCATAAAACTGTCGGCAGGATGTGTTATACATACGTATCTAAGGGATAAACGGCTTTTTCAAAGGGATGCAAGAAGCTTATGGTAATGTACATGATTATTGGTGTTTTGCATGCTAGTAATTCTGGATCAAAATCAATCATGATTTTCAATGAAAGGATTTTATGCATGTTTCCGTCGCAAGCCATAATGAAATTAGAATCAAACTTACTTTCTGTATTCTGTTGTAGTCCTTTGATTATCACTTTAAAACAAAAACGGTGTCTTCAAGGTATATGAAATGACCAACCAAAGTTTGTGTACTTTGTTTTCGTTCCGCAGACTTGTAAAAATTGGCACCACCACTAGTCGTCAAAAGCACAAACCACACATGTACCGAAAAAGTTTCCAGAGAAAAAAAATTTACATTTTTTCTGACTTTTTTATTTATCAGGAAATGCTAATCCTTTCCACTTTTTTAAGACATCAACGTGAATCATCCAGCAAGAAACGAAACGACAAGGGTTTTTTCTATTGTTTTAGTATCGACTGAAACCTACCACGTTTTTTTTAGTTTTTTCACCGTCTGTTATGAAAGAGTCAACTCTATTTACCTCTTATTCTTTCTGAATGAAACAATAGGTAAAAATTAGTCCTTTTTTAGTTTGGACATCGTCTGCTTGCTTTCATACAATTTTCACGCTAAACCCATGCAACGCTCGACGGACGACCACTGCCACTACCACTCTCTTTTTTAAGCTCACAACACACAGTAACTCACCACGAGTCACAATTGTGTAAATGTCAAAAAAGGAGTAAAAAGGCTTTGCACAAAATAACTTTTGAGAGAGAAAGACAGGAGATTAAGTCGATGGAAAAAAAGCTACCTTGTATAACTTTTTATATATTCAGCTCTGCCTTTTTACCATTTCTGCTGCAGCTTGTTCTTGCTCCATCCATTCCAGAATACAGCGTGACTGACTGACAACCCTCGTACCACACAAAAAACTACTGTTCTTGTTTTAGCTCTGGTCGAGGATGAAAATTCTCTTTTGGAAATGAGGCATGTTTGCATTATGTGCTATAAAACTAATTTTTTTATCTTTGCCTTATCGTATCGTAGACCTAGTGGAAAAAAATCCTCTAAATAAATTCATATGCAGATTGGGAAATTGGGAGGCATCGCATCACATCATAGTATATATAATAGTAATAAGGACTCATATCTTTACATGTCAACAAAAAATATTGAAATAGAGTTTCAAAGTTTTCTTTACTGTTGCAAAGTTCGGATCTGCATATATCAAAAATCATTTTTTACCATCTTCAACAAAGGCAATAGTAGCAGTAGTTTAGGAGGACATTACTACAAATGCATCATGGAATAAATATACATATAATATGGTATTTTTGTGAAATCTCTGGAATGAAATATACCTACTTAATTCATACATACCAAAAAGTGAAAACATA
>JAHZMX010002241.1:0-14549 GCA_027743895.1 Seira musarum | reverse complement strand
CATCTTGACTCGAGTGAGGTGGAAAGAAACAACGAAGGGTAAAATGATAATGATGATGTTCATGTTTCTATTTACTATTGCCAAACGCAAACAGTTTTAAAGTGTTCGTATTTCGCGTTTTGTGGTTCTCTTCTGTTTTTTATGCGCCTCCCAAATTGAAAATATTTTAAAGAAACAAAATATATTATTTTTTTGTGGGAGTGTTGATGACGAAAAGCGTCATTCATTACATGCTTAAAATCTACCCCTTTTTCCATTCACTGTTTGTTTTGAAAACATGTCTCGAATTGGGGGAGTGATTAAGACAAGGCTTAAATACTAATGAGAATTGCAAACATTTTCAGATTCAGAAACATTTGAACAGAAAGTTTTAACAAAAGTGGTTATAGATTTTTGTAGGATTTCTTTGGATTTAAAAGAATTGTAGTAAACATTTTCACCCTGACATTTTCGCAGTAAACTGAAAACGGATTCGTAAGCAGGAAAAAATGCTGATTAATACAGTATGTCTGGTATACGCGATTAAGGGGGGCACTTGGGGCCCTTCCCTTGTGAGTACTTAAGTTATTTAAGCTTAATTGCTGAAAGCTATTTATTTTTTAAAACAAAATTGACCAAAAAATGAGACACAAAGTAGCCCAAGGCGTATTTCAATGAGTTTGACTTTTGTCGACCCCTAATGAAGCAAAAGAAAATAATTTTGTTTCCTTACCGTAAACGAGGATCTCCATAAGTATAACAACGAGGTTGAAGAAAATATAGGAGGTGCCACGAAATCCCATTGTTGCTTTTGTGAAGCGGAAATAGAAGGTACAAAATCTTCTGATTTTATGGCTTCTTGTGACGATGATGATCGTGCTCAAAAAGCTTTTGATGTAGTACTTTCACTTAGAGGCTCACATCATTTGCTGAAATAGAGAAAACGAAATAATTACATGGAATTAGGTAAAATTACAATTACATTATTAGTTTAGGAAAATTAATTAGTGCTATAAATTAATCCCTATTCTTCGTAATCAGAGATGTCTGGAACCACCGGGTCTGATAATCATGTTCGGTATCTACAAAATCCGTTAGTAATTATTGGCCATGTGCAGGTGTCCTCATGTCCGTTAAAAACCCAATCTTCACCACTGACTCAAAATATTGTAAATCCTTATTCCCTTCAAAGCCATTGATTCACTTTCCAGGAAATTATGAATGAAACGTTTTAATGCCTTTTCCTATGTAACTATTTCACAATCCCCATTCATGTTTAGGAAATGTAGTGGTAATCCATAGAATAAAGGGGAAGAATCGGAATTCTTTGTTGACAAATGGAATAGATGAAAACAGAAGTTCCACAATGCTTTGTGAATCAGCTGACATGGCCAGCAGTGTTAACAGTATAGCTTGCTGGCGTACCTGGAGCGACACTGAACGCTCAGGAGAGGCTCACATCAGTCCCAGGCTATTCCTTTTTTCAACGAAGAATTCCGCTTCTTCCCCTTTATTCTATGGTGGTAATCCATAATTTTTTTCGAGGAAAATAGGTTTCTAGTCTTTTCTACATTCATTAAGAGCAATAATGAACCGCTAAATAAGTCCACGATGGATTAACAATTCCTGGAAATCGTAATCTGGAATTGGCAGTTTGCCAAATAGGGAGTGAAAGAAGATTACTTCATATGGCATCTTTTCAAATGTTTTTGATGCGAAATGAATTTCGTGGAAGATTTGGAAAGTCTTTCAAATATGCTTTAACTAGAGCTCATTTAGCAATCTAATTGTAAGGTGGGCATACAATAAAGCCTATTTAGTCGCCGAGTGAGTACCTAGATTAATTTAAGAAACTAATTTTGGATGTAATGAAGCAATCAGTCACCAATTTTTGTAAGATTGGTCAGTGGTTCTAAAAAGATGAAATACTGAATTATTTTACTACTCAAATTGGTCTAAACTATTTCCTCGCCTCCACATTTGTTAATCAGCAACTTGTACAATGTGTCTTGTAACTTTAAGTACCAGAAGTTGTCTACATCTCAATTTTAGCGGAACTCCATTTCATCGTCAACTTTCATATGTAGCATCAAAATTGCAAACGTTAGTAATGTGGATCAGAAAAAGTACCTTATCAGCTAATCGACGTAAGTAAATTTAATTTGACTGATCGAATCGTACTTTTTCTGTTTAAAATATTAAAGTAAGCTAAATCGATATGAAGCTTTTGGACAAAAATAAATTTAGTACGTTTGAAAACTCGCTGCCGCAATGACACTGCGTCGTTACTTGAAGGACTTTTCTGTGTCTTTTTTTGAGAAAGCTATTTTTATCTAGTTCAATATATTCCATACCAAATTAATGTTTTTTTTTTGCATAGTTTTCTACATAAAGAAAAGAACAAGTTCCCAAAATTAATTCTACTTCAAGAAATTAATATTCAATTAGTTTCACAGGGAGAGCAATGGGTTTTAATAAAATTGACTATAGCAAATGCAAATTCTCACAAAAGCATACAAATCACTGATGACGTTAAACCTTTGTCAGCTAACCTGCACACGGCCCTTAAATCCGTTTAATTCTACAATTTTTTAAAAATCTCAATGTATTTAAGTTCGTAGCTCAATTAAAACCCATTCATATATCTTTGGTTAAACTCAATAACCCATTTAAACCCAAATTATTTAATGGAGTAAAACTCAACTCCAAGACATTATTAAACCAATAAATAAACCAACTGGAATGAACTATGAACCCACGAAGATTTCAAACCGTCAAAACCCCTTTGTGCATAGTTTTGAATCCTTAACCATCATTTAAACCCAGGGAAATCGTCCAATTCGACTTGATCTCGGTTTCTTCATATCTCCACATTTCATATTTGATTTCCCGGATAAAAATACTTTACTTACTCGTACACATAAAATATTCAAGAGGAGGATTTTTTTGGTTTTTGAGAAAACCTCTCGCCTCATTTCTTATGCACACATAATATTAAAAAGTGACTTTTTTCATTTCCCTTCAAATACGTAATTGGAAATTGCTGTGGCATAGCATTGCGGTAGCAGTAGCTCTTAGGTTAAACCTGTTTCCCGCATGTAAAGTGTATTTTAAGATGAAAGCTTACGAAATTAACTTGAAAGTTTTTTCCTCTTGACTCTTCAAGTCTCCCGTCTATCGCTTTGAGTCTTGACTCGTGAGTTTTTAATAAAATCAACATTGAAAAAAATGAAGAGAAAAAATGGCTTGAGTTTAGGTTGACTTGACTCTTCTTTTCTTCCTTTTTTTCGTCGTCGTCATTCATAATTTTCTTGAGTTCAGTTCAGGAAGAAAATTTTTCTTTTCCGGCATGCCAGTTGAGTTTTTCGATGGAAAAAATTTCCACTTGATGTTCTCAGATTTTTTTATTGTAATTACACCGCTTTACTGTTACTCACATACTCCTACGATGTGAATGGTGAATGCCAAGAGGCCAAATGCAAATGTGCATGAGGAAACGTATCCAATCCATTCATTCATCCGCGAAAAAAAGGACCCCATGCAAGTTCATTCAGGACAACGACAAGAAAAGAAGAACGTTCAGAAGCTTGATATAACGGACAAAAATAATTCTAGATTACTGGCTTTGAAATCGATATGTGCCATGCGAAGCCAATGTTTGAAAATCGTCGTTGAAAATAAATCCCCTATAATATAGATTATCCTCCGGACTACTCCAGGTGTACAAAAAATTGAATGGATATGTTACGACGAGTCCGTTAACAAGGGAAGGACCCCAAGTGCCCACCCTAATCGAATGTACCAGTCATACTGGCTGATAGAGCATTTTTTTATGGTTACGAATCCACTTTGATTTATCTGCGGAAACATCACGACTACTTTTATTTTTAATTTTATATCCAAAATTATGTACCTACAATGTATTGGAATATAAGGTACAAATGAATACACACACCAAAGATCGAAACCTGCCGCGTGGGGTACTTTTTAAATATTAAAAGTTATTGTGATGCTTCCGCATATAAATCAGAGTGGATTCGTAACCAGAAAAAAATGCTCTATTAGCCGGTCTGACCGGTATATGCGATTGAAGGGGACACTTGGGGTCCTTCCCTTGTAAGTATAAAATGTGAACTAGTACCATAAAATCTTGAATTATAAACGAAAGAATGAATCAGGTTGGTAATTCCAAGTTTATCAATTCTTAGATGAAAACAATCTGAACTCCTTCACAAAGTCCATATAACCTCAATGCCATTATATCAAAACACTGCAATTTTTTTAATGTGGGGAAAGAAAGCCTTGAAGGCAGTAAGCAAGTCATTTAAGAGCATCTTCTCCCTCTCCTCTCCTTTACTCCTCACTTTCTCAATTTTTATAAAGGTACTTTAGACAGTTTTGCAAAATAAAACGAATGAAAAGCACTTTTGCCTTCTTCCAAAACTCGTGTCGTGATAGTGAATCGTGTCGTGTCGTTTGAATTTTTCGGAGGGAATGGAGGAAAACTTTTTAGTCACTCACTCATTCACTCTCACTCTCTGAACTAAACTAGCCCGACTCGTATTTTTCTCTTCTTCTTCTTGAACTAACCCGTCTAGTCTTTCTTTCTTACACTCCCGCGATATTTTCTACTTGAGTGAATTTTTCAATGAAAAGTAAAAATGCAAGAGATGAAAATAAAATAAAAACTCTTTTTTTCTTCCTTTCCTCAACTCGACCCAAGTTAAAAAAAAGAAAACTTTCTTTTACATCTTTCACCAGAAAAAATAGAAAACTTTCATCCGGGTCGAGTCGAGAACAGACCAGACCAAGCCAAGCCAAGCAAAGCCAAGCCAGGATGAAGAACATTAGAGGTTAAAAACGGCGACGGAGACAGAGAAATTGAGCCAAAAGCTTCTTTTATTTTCCTAAACTGCAGTCAACATCCTCGGAAATAAAAGTTTACCTTAAGACCTACGACCCGGGACCTGGTCAGAGATGTTAAAAAAAAAATCCGGTAATTTCTGACGCCGTCGGACTTTTTTTAAATTTAGCCCCATCAACGTTAAATTAAATCTTGCACGTCATTTTCGCGTTTCTTGTTCGCCAAATTCGTTATTGAAGTAAGTTTAAAGAGGTTTTTTCCATTAAGACGCCGCCTTTTTAATGCCCATGGCCTATTCGAAACTGGTGCATTGCCATCCCTGTCCATTTTTTTCACGACTCGACTCACGATTTCGCTAAGCTTATAAAATGCTTAGCTTTTAAACGTGTCTTCTTTCTTAAATATCTTTATGATGATGATTTACTAGACTTTTCAAAGATTATCGTTCCCGTTTGTAAGATCTTTTTCTGGAGGAAAAAAAAGCCGGTAAGAAATTTTTTTTTTCTTGGCTCGACCTAAAGTTGCTCAACGTCCATAAAAATGAGTACGATTAAGAAAACGTACGCGCATGCCATGAAAATGTTGGGTAAGATTCCAAGAAATTTCGTGCGAAATAAAACATCAAAAAGCTCATTCCCTTAATCCTTTTCAACTTTCACTGTAAAAATGCTTCAAAGATAACCTTGATGTATTTTAGGAAGAAAAAGTCGGAAACAAGAAACCTGACCTACAAGTTAACCGAAGCAGAGTAGACTTCATTCCGATGAAAAGAAAATGCGAAAAATCCTTGACCTGACTTGACCATTGTCAAAGAAAGATGTATTGTCTGATCCGAAATGGATTTGTAATTAATTAAAAGCTGATCTATCGATCAAAATGGGTTACGAAAGCAAAGGAAAAGGGCAACGAGATCCATATTTTATGGACAGAGCTTGTGCCCTTTACATAACGTCCATTATCGAATCCGTTAATTCTGCTTTCCTTAGTTTTCATTAATCCACAAATTCTGACCTTTCCCGGTATATATACAGCTTTGCTAATAAATTAGAAATCCCAAGTCATTTCCTTTTACTTTTTTTGTGTAGTTGTGTTGTGATTGTAAACTACAATGAGCATCATATATCACTCTGCTCGATTGTCCTCTGAACTATTGTTCAAGGCTGGTTCTGGATCTGGATTGTGTTTTGCGTTCATCCTTTTTTTCTACATTTTCTACAACTGACTTCAAGGTCTTTGAGAACGAATGCCGGCATTTCAAATGTCAAGAGGTTCAAGTAGACCCAGTTTCGGAGAAATTCACTCGGTTGAATGAATAGGCCAATGCTATTCTATGTGTTTATGTAGGAATGCTCACACAATTCTATACATCAAAAGTTGGAATTCGATATAAAAGGGTGGGGATACAAGAGACACTTGCGAGTTTGGTGGATTTATTTAAAATCGTGAACTTTATTTTAAATTTATTCTGAAGTCATTTAGAAATTTAAATTTGCGCTGGCGCCCAAAATTTGAAAATCAGTGGCAACGGAATAAACAGAATTGACACAGGTTGGAAAGTAGTAACGTCGTTAATATAATCCGTATATAATGGCAAATATTTTGACTACGAATTTTCTTACCCAAATTTTACGCTGTCAATTCAAGGGAAAATCACAGTAACGGATTTTCTCCATTGTTATTGTCCATTACAACTCCATTATATCGAGTCTAATCCACATGAAAAGTAAAACTTTCTCTTTTCTCTTCTCACATAATTCCCGAGTGAATCGTTTTTCGCAAAATAGTTTGTGCATCAATTTGCATCCTCCTAATTCACAATTTCATAATTTTTTGTTCGTACTCGGCCACAACCAGATCCAAAAACCTAAAAAAAACTTTACAGATTCAAACTCTCTCCTCTTCTCCAGACTCATCATAATTTGCATATTTGGTAAATGAAATAAAGTTTTGTGCCAAATAAATAGTTTTCATATTTTCTTTCACTTCCACTCCCCACAAAATTTTAATGTGGTGACGGTAACGAGTGAAGAAACGAACGGGGAAACCACTTTTTTCAAATGAAGCCAAACCAAACCAGACCAGGCCAGGCCACAAACAACACTTTCCTTTCCCTTCATAACCAAAAGTCCAGGAATAAGAAAATGAAATGAAGAGGTTAACGCTCCTAAAAATTCATAAGTTATCATCACGTGCACATTTTCGCTCGAATGANTCATAACCAAAAGTCCAGGAATAAGAAAATGAAATGAAGAGGTTAACGCTCCTAAAAATTCATAAGTTATCATCACGTGCACATTTTCGCTCGAATGAGAGTCATATTAATCATAGAAAATAATAGGAGAAAAGTGAAAGCTGATAAGAGAAAGAAGTATAAATGGTTTAATGCAGTTAGTAAGAAGGACAGAAAACTTCCTTTCTGATAATACCGTATTTTCTTGAATTTGATTGTGGATGATTTTCAAGTTTCTTAAATATCGACGTCAATGTTGGTTTAAGTGGTGAAGCAGGATTTAGTTAAGTGAATAGATCCAGGCAATGCATCAAAGGATTTTGCGGCATGTCAAAAATTTATAGCTTCAAATTTAGTCGATTAATTTTAGACGATCTATACAACTTAAAAATTTACGGTATGAACTATGTGTTGGAATCTCGAAAACAGCACATTCCTCTCTTCAGTTTCTCCTTCCTATTTGTCCAAGAAAGACTCGAATTAATTCTCATTGAGGAAAGTTGGTTAAAGATGAAAGAAGAAAATTATGACTCCAGTCCTCAGTCTTCTTTCAGGAAAATAGGAAAAGCTGATAATGACAACGGCGGGGGATGGGATGACGATCCTAACGATAATGATTATACAAAGACAAAATGTACATAAAACACAAACACAAAGATCCCTTTTTCTCTAGCCTTTTGTCAGCCTCACGCACGTTCCTTTACTTTTTAGAAAAAAAGGACAAAGGAAAATGGTTCAGACTATTCAGATAAAAAATGCATGGAACATGGAATGGAGTAGAAAGACAGGGAAGAAGGATGAGACTACGACGCACCATAAACCAGACCAGACGAAAACGAAACCAAACCAGGAAATCTTTCTTCTCCAGTTTAATCCGCAATCTGGAAATCGGGAAGCTTAATAAACCAACCAAACCAACCAGGCAGGGACACTAGCGATATGTCTCCTTCTTCCTTAAGGGTTTATGCAAATATCGGGGAAGCAGTAAAAAATGTAGTGGAGTAGGTTGTGTTGTATGTAAGGGACGATAATGACTCGGAGTGGAAAATGCTGGCACGCTGTAAAATATGGAGGATCACAATTTAATCCTCTGAAGAAGGAAGGAACCGGAGATACAAAAAACCGAACCATATAGATCAGAGATGGCAAAAGTGGGTTTTAATGGACATGACGGTTGGGCAAATTTTCCAAACGTTCTCGTGTGTAATGAATTTGGTTGAAGAAAAGTACACGTTTCCCATTAAACCCACTTGCACGGATTATGCGGGCAAATCCCTCTAAATTTTTGCCACATCTGCAAAGAAAAAATAAAAGTGATCCCTCTTTTCCTTTCCTTAAATTTCGCTTGGCAAATAAATTTTGCAAGCCCAAACATCGCTACCACCATCACCACCACCGCATTGGAACGCAACGAAAGGGTTTTTGTGATTGTGATTGCGATTGTGTGTGTTGTGTTAGAACGTCCTTTCTCCGTGAATCGTGAAACATGCATCATGCCGTCATTCTCTCACCATCACCAACACCGCATTGGAACGCAACGAAAGGGTTTTTGTGATTGTGATTGCGATTGTGTGTGTTGTGTTAGAACGTCCTTTCTCCGTGAATCGTGAAACATGCATCATGCCGTCATTCTCTCTCATCCTCATCATCCGGAAGAGGAAAAAGGAAACTGCATACGGGATGGAAAAAATATATATATTTCGCAACTCGAAACATTTTCCAAGAATGAAAGAAGATACATGGCACGCTGTTCGTACACTGAGTACACACGTCAGTTGTCTGTAGTTTGTACACATTTTTGAAGGAAAATTGATACGATCATTATCAACGTTGACGTATGTTACCGCCACAGCTACAACGTGAAGCAACGGTAGGGCCATCATAAAAACGGGAAATGTAGGTTAGCCGAAATATAAGAACCTCACACTACAATAAGCTACTTACTAATACACACAAAATCTACCAGACGAAAGTGATTATAGCGTATTTGCTTCAATTGAACGCTGAATTTAAATACTCCAAAATAGACATGTTAGTAGTCCTCGGATTGAAAGCCAAAACATATTTTGACCAAATTTGACCTGTATTGATTATTATTAGAGTTTCTTCGTGAAACACAAACTTCGTCGTATAAACCTAAAGTAACGTGTAAAACAGATATTTAAATTTAAACAATTATTACAACCAAAACGAATTGTAAGAGCCACCAAACATAACGGGAATTCTTAATTCAAATCATATGGGCCTTAAGAATGATTGGCCTTGATGAGCACTTGGCTAAGGTATTTTTAATTAAAGTTTTAAATTTCTTTGATTTGTAGCGACCCAAACTTATCACGTTATTCTTCGGCTATCTTCGGCTAACCTATCTTGCAAATAACAAAATCTGCTGAACTTTTAAAAGTTTTAAAAGTTAACGGAAAATCTATAATAAAATCGAATTGTGGTGCATATTCATTATAATACAGAACATATAGTCAATTTTTTTTTAAATTTCGCAACATTTGGATTAACACACGAATTTAAACATCCCTGTTTTTATTAAAGCCAATACGTATTGATGATGATGTTTATGCCCACATCACATCATTTTCATCCTCCACAAACGCAAACACGACCATGAGCTTTCTTGCTTACGTGTAGGATTTGCAATGTTTGTAACAAAAATCCCAAATCCTACGACGTATACACAGAGATGCTATTTCTGGGAAGTAAACACATCAAACCATCCGTCTTATCTCTTGATCATCGGACCGGACTAAATCAAGTCAGATGTCTGTCATGTATGTCATGTCATCCCAGACGAGTCCAGTCCAGTCTCAAAATAATAAGTCTCGTCGTCGTCGTTGCTTACACTTACAGACGTCTTGCATTGGATTTGGAATTTGGACGCAAACATATTTTTTTGCACATGACAAGACAAGCTTCTTTCATTCACGTTTCGTCTGAAGACCAAGACCAAGAGCAAGACCAACCACCGACGCGCTGATTGTGATTGTGAGTGATCATCATCATTAAATAACGAATACTTTACTCCAAGCCTCGCCACGCTACACCAACTGAAAATCCTTTTTTTCTCTCGGGGGTAATGACCATGTCTTCGGGAAACCGCAACGCAATAAACTAGATTATATCGATCAGGGATAAAGGATAAATGGCAAATGGGCTTACAATTGTTAAAGGGAATTCGTTAGAATATAACGGAATTGCAATTGGCAATTAAGTTAGGAATCGCGAATAGTAAAAAATTTGCGCATGCCTTATTCCGTTGCAAAAATTACAAAGATCATTTTGAACAAATTATAACGGATTTAAAACCCATGTAAATTACCCTGAGGAAGTGTCCATGTATTTTGCTACCTCTAATCCTGATTGTAATTATAACTGATGCGATTCTGGAAGAAACTGCGACTAATTTCACTGTCCAGCCACTGCGTAGAAAGTGTAGAGGAACAATTGATCAAAGAAGAAAGTAGAAAGGACACATGCAGTGCAGTGACCGGATTTGGATTACATACTGACAATGAGAGTCGGTTGGTGGGAACTTCGACGAAAATACTTATTTTTCTTTTGCTTCAGAGTACAGTAACAGCAATCAATGAAAATTAGTCCTTTCTGGAGAAAATCTGAAACAAATAATAGGTTGGAATTCGACCGGAAAGAGAATTTGGCAGATTAATCAGAAAGCTGGACGATGGGGACGCCAGAGATAAAAAACTGCAGGGCTACAAATTTTAGTGAGTGTCCTTAACTCCGTTATACTTAATTCTTTGATGCCAAAATCTACAAATCCGTCAAAGAAGTTTAATAATTTTTTATATGCATTCTCCACCCTCGCATCGTTGAATCCACATCTGCAAATTTTCTGATTGTGTGCAAAGAAATTCCTTTTGTTTGTGTTTGTAGTTTTGTAGGTGACAGGGACGCAGACGGAGAAAGCCATGCCATACGGATTATGCTATTATGCGCGTAGTGAAGTTGTAGAAGTGAATCCACATTCACTTCGGAAGAAAGAGAGAAAGCTGTCGTTTGACAAAGAAGAAAGAGTTTCACTGGCTGACTGACTGATCGGTAATCAAGTTGAATGGGATGTGGAAAGGATTATCAATACTACTTTCCTTATATTTCACGTTTGCACTTTTTCTCCTACTTTTAGGAAAGACAAGTAAGACTTGAGCTGGAGAAGTTTCATTGCAGAAAAAGGAAATTGTTTTTTTCTCTGTGTGTGTTTGATTCACATTCCAATTCCGAGTATTTCTTCTATCACGGTTTTTGAGAATCTTGGAAATTCTGGAAGTTGGGTCTAGATAAACCGGCATTGGATATTGCAGATTTGCTTTGCGAGCAAAAGCAAAATTCGGGTCATATTTCAATTTAAGTATAGTGCTTTCTTATTGCCTTTCTGTTCAATTTTTTTTTTTAATTTTTTTTAAATTTTTGTGAAATGATTCAGTTTGTCAATTGTTTAGATGACTTTATGACACTTATTCACTTTCAGTGCGTAGGAATCTTCACAGTTTTAAAATCCCACTACGCTTACACATACAGCCGGTGTCGTCTTCCTGATTTTTTAAAACAAATTTTCACATCTTCCCTAAACATCTTCATCTACTTTACTTTTAAAATCACAAAGAAAATAATTCGTCATAAATTCAATAGCATTTGAATTCAATGTTTTCAAAAAGATTCAGGATTTAACTTGTCCGTAATATCAAGCGTGGAGTTCTAGTACACTCGAATGAATGAAACAGTAAAAAAAAGAAGGAAGTGAAGAGATGAGCGATAGAGTAAGTGAATTCTCGGAAAAAAGTATCTATTCTGTTGATGTCAGGAATGAAATGAATGAAAAGGAAGGAGGATTTAATGAAAACGTTTTTTCTTCTTCTCTTTACATTTAAGTAACTACTTCACTATCTCTTGATCCGCAATGCATTTCAATATCTTCTCGATCTTGATTTCAATCCACTTTAACTTCAGCTGGTTTGGTATTGTGGGTGCTCACTATAGTACTTACATACACCTACACAATCAGCATATTTTATAGTTTGTAGGTCACATGTATATTTCATGGAATCATTGATCCTACCTCAACCTAAAATGTAATTCCGTTAAACTTTAAATTATGCTGGGGACTGTAATTCCGAGTCTATAAAATCCGTTACTCATCTTGAGAAATAGAAAATATCTTATCAGTAATTTTGCTAAAACGACACAAGCAAGGTGCAAAATTTAATCTATCCGTCACCAAAAATTATTAAAACTGTATGAATACCTGCAAGGGCGCCTTAAATCACGCAAATTCGTTGAAATAAAATAACGAATCGCAAAGGCGCTTATAAATTGAGATACTTTTTATATTTTAAAGCTTTACGGCGCCTGGCGTCCTTTTCAAAGAAATTCTCAGTAACTTGCTCAATTACTCCCTTACATCAATCCAAATCCGAGAAAATTCAATTGAACTTCTCTTCTTCCCAGAGTAATTCATTTCTACGAAACTCTTTCCTTTGCCGCATCGCGTCCTGAAAAGTTCGTTTCTTTAAGCAAAGTAAACTTAGGTAAATCAATTTTTTCGTTTGACGACGTTAGAATGGCTCTAATTGATTTTCTCTGTAATTAATTAAATTTTCACGGAGAGGGTAACACCAAACCAAAACCACAACTTTGAAAAAAGCAGCCAATCAAATCAAATCAATGTCGTTTAAAGTTTTTTTTTTCATGAAGGTGAAAGGAAGCATGAAGAAAGAGCATGGGATGTACCCGCTACCCTCCAAGCCTCGACCAACTCCACCTGTGATGTCTCCAATTATAATTATCCCATCCATATGTCAACAACGAGGGGAACGCTCATATTTGACATTTGGTTCGTGTGATGTGGTCACGTTCCTGCTTTTCCAACTCAAGTTGGTTAACTAACAATCCCTTGCATCATCGATAAGAAGGGATGCAGGGTTTACAGTATAATGGGCAATTAGACCGGGTCTAATGAAAGAACCTTAAATATATAATAACTATTATATTACTATGCCTTGAAGCCTACTTATCGACCGGATCGAACATTTCATCTGTGCTATGAATGATATCCAGGCTACGGGTCCAATTATCTTGTGGCACAAAAATCCCAAACAAACTTAACTTGGCTTATCCTGGATTTAATTTAAATTAAATATTGATTGATGGACATTGTTAATATATTTATAAACAGACAATTAAAACAGTTTTCAGTTTCCTTATTTATATCTTCACAGTATCGAATTGAAAATGCGAATCCACGATCTGAACGATTTCAAAATTTCGTTTTCGACAGTCAAAATACCTTTTCGTCTTTGCTAAAAGTTCATAAGAGCAAAAAGTTCATGACGGCATTACTAAAGCTCCATACAAGAGCAGACTCAGCAGACCACACAAGTAATTACAGTCTTTCGCCGCTAAACCAACTTTGGTTGTTTTGATGATGTGATAACGATGACGTTAGTCAACAAACAAGCGAAAACCTGAAATCACATCATAGCAATGCTAAAAGGTAGAAAGCTTGTTTATCGGAAGGATATTTTTGTGATTTCTATTTGACAACATTTTACATCACCTTAGCTTTGTTCAGGGGTCATTCACAAAGTGTGTACAATTTTGACGTGCTAACTAAATCTCGACTGTGAAAAAGATTGGAACAACTGCTGCAACATATGTTTTGTATGCTCCCATTATCGTGGGAGGGCAAGTGTGTATGTGTAAGAACAATAAACACATTCGATGTGTTTACCTATCGTCAACTCTTCGAAATCGCCCCCTTCTAGTCGTGTCGTCGCATGACTTCCATTAAGCCTTTTAGTTGACACTGACAGTCAGTTTAGTACAGAAATAGATTTTCCCTACGAAAGTGAAACAACTTATTGTTGGGAGGAGCTGCTGAGTATGAGATGATAGGTATCAGAAACCGGTGGTGGGTGAGCCATCATCATCATCAAAAGTTGTCATTATATCATGCTTTTTACAAGGAAATGACACATTCTTTCTCACGGTCTAGTCGCTGCCTTTTACATTTTTTCTCATGTGCGGGTGCGCTTAACATCCCGTATTTACCTTAAAATTGTGTGAGTCTCCGTCCAGTTTATTTTAGCGACCTGAATTGGATTTTGAAAATATGTGAAACTAATTAAATCACCTGATCTAAATTATGTAGATCATTGATCTACTTAAATATTAAGTTTAATCCAAATCTTTGATCTGCCTAGCGCATTTAATTTACATTTTCCGTAACCAAACATTTCATTTTTTACCGCTTGAGCTATAATACATTAAATACGGCCTGACTGCTTTCTTTACCCCTATCATCGCACATTTTCTCCATACCCACGTCTTGTTTCTTTTAAAAGTACTTTTTCTGTCTTGTCGTTCCGTGTCATTGACATTAGAAAGAAAGGAGATGGGATACTTCCCCGAAAGGAATACGGTAGTAGTAGGATAGGATAGGACAAGTAA
>JAHZMX010002240.1:0-13589 GCA_027743895.1 Seira musarum | reverse complement strand
CTTTTTAAAATAAAAAATATTTTTTGTGGACTTTGGCTGGTAGTAAGCGCACAGGCCAGATATTCTTATTGCGTTTTCCCAACTACCTACCAAAAGCACCACAATGTTGCAAAAATATGAGGACACTTTGCATATTACAATTCACGCTTCTGTATTTAACAACTACCTTGACTTTTGCGATTTCAAAACTGCACATAGATTTAAAACCGACGTAATACTTTCGAGAACAAGTCCCACAATGATTGGTAAACGTGAAAATGACAGGTTATACAGACGTCCCTTGAAAATCTCGTATTTTGCTCCTCCTCATATTTTGTGACGCACCTTATTATCTGGCATTGTGATTCAATCTATACGAAAATCTTTATTCCAGTAAAAAGAGTCAGGCCAAATGATGTAAAAAAATATGCTATTGCAAAGCTGCATTCACTTTAACATTTCTAACAAACATTCTTGAGAAATCTTAACCAAGCTGCGTTTCCTTTTAGAATTGGCGTAACTGGAAGGCCTGAATTGCCTATATTAATACCACTTGTAAGCAGATCATCGTTTATGTAATCGATTAAGTACATGTTGCATAAATTCATACTGTGGGTATGCGACATAACTAACGTCAGTTAATTTTATAAATCTTTAATCATCTTGTTTTATCATGCCACCACACCAGAGTTCAAATCAGCTTTGACCTACATTTCAAATAATGTGAACGTTTTAGAACGTCAAGCGCATCAAAAAAGACAAAATCAAATTTCGGAGTATAAATCATAATTCATGAATTGATAACAGAGACGGTAAAATAGGTTGTTGGCTTATCAGAAGCATGTAAGAATAAATGATTATGATAACGACAACAACTCGACCATTCAAGTTTATTCCTGTCTTAAAACGTTTATATGTTCACAATCACAATTAACTGATAACCATTGACAGACATTGCCTACTGTTGAGGTCAAAATTACGATTATGCGGTTCCTTTATAAATACTTGCTTAGATTTGCAAACATTTAGACTTGCTATTGGTCTTTTAAACCATTAGTACACAAACCGCGACGGTGAGTAAACAATACAAAAATGATACTGGTCATAAAGGCATTCGCAATATTATTCGCTATTGCAGCAGCTTCGCCGCTGCTAGCAAAACCAGGTAAGTGAGAACTAAAAATTTCATAAGAGAATATCTTATTATTTTTCAAAAAGGCTAGCCACAACCAAATATTTGGTGTTCCTTGAATTTGTACAGGAAAAAACCTGTGGGAGAATATGGAGCTAATTGGTAGCATTGAAGGAAAAACATTTTATTCGGACAAAACTCAGAGTAGGGTACGTATAAAAATGTATGCGAAAAGTGTTCATTTGTACAATTTAAATGACATTTTAAAATTTTTCTTTGCTTAAGCAGAATTGGTTTCAAGCCAGAGATTTCTGCAATGCAAGTGGCCTGGAGCTCGCGGCAATCGAAACACAAAATCAATACGATATGCTCGTTTATAACGGAAGTAACGGTGGTGGTGCTGCAAGTAAGAAACAAGATCGTTCTGTAAATATGTAAAGGATCTCTTGCTTTAAAGTCAATGATTTTGTTTAATGTTATGCAATTCAAGATCACTGGACCGCCGGAAGAGATGCTCATCTTGCACGTCAATTTACCTGGGACACAACAAATACTCAACCCATTGACACCTTTGATTGGTTTACTTTACCAACCATATCAAACATGCGTGCAAATTTATATAGGGAAGGACTTTACCAACGGAAGAGTATATATGAGCCCATGCACTGAAACCCAGCGCGGTACTCTTTGTCAGACAAAAACATAAAAGTGGATTTTTCAAAATTACGTTTTTATTTTCCAAATTATAATGTAAAAATAATCCTCTCATATTTGAATCATTTTTATTGGGGAAAGGGAGGAAAATGCAAAAATTAGCAGTTAAAAAACTATAATGAAACCTAATGTTAACATTTACAATTAAAAATGGTGTGCAATAATTACAGCAAAAAAATGAAGTTAATTTAAATGGCATCTGTGTTCTGATTAAATATTGAATACTTAAGTCGTGGAGTTGTGAATTAAATATTTTAAATTAATTTAAAGCTGTTGTCAAAATGACTAAAGTTGTATTAAAATGTTTACTTTTTGACTTAAATTATTTGTACATTAACCGAATCTTCCTAAATGTAATATCAGATCGGACTGATCAAATGTTTTTTTTGTTTTGAGTACTCCCCACAATAAACTTACACAGACAGTGAAAAATAGAAATCTATATAAGTAAATGATGTTGGATTGTTGGCTCACAAAATATTGAATTTTTGCAATAAAAATAAATGCGTACGCATGACAATTATGTAGGTTCAGCAACCCTGCATATTGTACATTGAAGGGCATAAAAAATCAGAGATTTTAATTTCAAGCTCACATTTTTCAGTCAGTCATCTATTCAACTTTTCAACATTTGCATAGGATAGGCTCACGCATTTTAAAGCACTTTTTTTTACTTTCCGCAGCTCTTGTAGAACAGCGAACAAAATGATCTGTGCCACCTTATGCAGTTATATTCTCTTTTTCGTTAATAAGCCCATTATATCTTCATTTTTGACAGTAATGTAGCGAGTGAGAATGTAATGATGATAAGTAAGTAGCAGAATATTATTACAGCACAGACATAAATAAGGAAAGCGTTATGATCACATTTTTGTATTCGCTCACGCTTTAAAAAATTGAAATTGTGCATGACTATGAGCATTTCTGGTCATTCTTAATTCCTACACTATTTTAACACTTACAAGTTATAAACAAGTAACTAACTTGAATCCCATGTGTCAACAATTAATTTCAGGGGAAACGCAATACAAACTTTGAGTTGTGAAGTTTCTCATTTTTACGCGAAAAAGGTCATGAAGAGAAAAAATAGATGTATTTAATTTACATTAAAAAAATGAATGATAGATTTTCAAAAAAAAATAGTTGAAATGAATCGAAAGTGGTTGAGAAAGGAGATGTTTTTTATCTTACTTATGCTAGCCTCTCTAGCTCGTTTGCTTTGTCGGATGTGTTTCAGTAGTGGTTTCATGTAATGAAACAAACGAGAAAAGGGTAACGCAGGGAAGCAGAAAAGCTTTTCATTTCATTCAGTCATGTATGTGCTCTTGTGCTACCACAATACAATCGCAGTGCTCAATGAATGGAACAAAGATTAAAAAACTCGTTTCTCTATTTTCTTATCGCGTCTCTTGTGCCGTCTGCAAGTCTGCCTGCAGTCTATGCCGCTGTCTGCTGTTCATTGATGTTCATTCACTCATTCATTTAGAAAAACATGTCATAAATTGAAATATTAGGCATTTCTTCTGTCATTCATTCTTAGGATTAAATTCACTCTCAAAAAATGTGAATTGCAATTCATTGCATGAATGAATCAGGCAACATATATTTTGCAATAAATTCAAACCATTTCCTCAATCATATACAAAAATAAATACAAATGACTTTTAAATTCAAACCCATTTAAACATTGGTACATAGATTGACAAAAATATCTATTGTTAAAATTGCTGCGTTCATAAATCTAATACGACTTTTTCGTATGGATGCGAACATCCTGGATTCCAAATAAAAGTAAAGAGTTACCCAAATGACATGCTCGCGAAAACCAACTTTTAGCCAGAAATTAATGAGTGGCTAAGCCTCTGTCAATGCATCAGGTAGGGTTTAATTTGTTTGAATGTCATGTCAATTTGCCACAACTTAAATTACATCTTCACATTTTGTTTGTTGCCAAACTACCTGCCCAGTAAAACTCGAAAGCAGCGTTTATTACACCTCTTTTAATATTTCATCATCATCATTATCAATTGCTTCGTCACATTCAGCTTCATAACTATTGCTTCTAACGACTTTATCAGCATTTCTTGGACCGGGCCTTAGTGTGGTTTTCCTTGCTTTAGATTTTTGTTTAATTTTCCACTTAATATGAATCTCCTTTATTTTACTCCACATAACTTTCCTAACTTCAGCGAGGAAGAAAAGAGTCGCAATTAATAAACCTCCATGCAAAATAAAAAATATTAAAAGAACATTGCCGCTCATCGTCGTCGGCTCATTTTTCGCAAAATTTGGATTAAACTGATTTCGAAATTAGATGCTTAACGAAAATACCAAATTGCGTACATGGAAGTTTCTAAAAGTACTTTTTATTTCGTGTGCTTCAACGATATAAAAAAACCTTGTGAAGACGTTATGCGTTCATTTCTAGACTTACAGACATTTGACATACTGATTCTGCGTTTAAAATAATCATGTCATTTTGCTTTGCAGTTTTGATAGGTATTGAAGAGTCATTTATCACCACAAGAACATTTTGAATGCTTGAAATCAATAAATGAACATGGTTGACGCAATGTTTTTTTAGCCACGAGTTTAGATTTGGTCACATCCTGTCCGTTGCTGGGCTTGGTTATTGGAGTAAGTAAAATGACGACATTTGTCTGTATTTTTTTTGCAAATGCTATTTATAACGCATGAAAGCCATGACTTCGCATTCGACAACAAAACAGCGTGTTTCCAAATGTTATTTTGTCCGTAGGTAGGTAAGAAGTGGATAAAAAGAGTATCTATTGGTTGGAAAGTTTATCTACTACGCAGAAAGGTTTTGAAAACGTTTATTTTTATTCCACCTTAGCAAATAATGGGTTTCTTCTTTAATGAATTCATTTTTGATGCTGTGAACATTGAAGAATTAAGCCATTTGTGAATTTTTACGTAAATATGGATAAAGTATGCAGGGTAGGAACACATCAGTTTTTTGGTTGAGGATGTATGCTACATTAAAAGATGAGATCCAATCACATATTTTGATTTCGTATTAAGTAACACATAATATTTACAAGGAGTCGTAATGCCATAAGCGTTCAATCCTGATAATATTTAATTATTACAAACCGCCCTCATCCACTCCCTTCCCATCCACAATATCGACAGCTTCGGCTTTTGCATAAGTAATCTTTGCTTTTCTTTGAGTTTTGCTTTCCATTTGAAGTAATGCTTCTGAAACTGACTCCATACAACACTTCTAATTTCAGTAACAAAACAAAACAAAGCTACTGCGAGTCCTCCAAATAAAATCATAAAAATTAACAGCACATTCCCATCCATTGTGGGTTTCTTCAGATCTGCTTTATGCAAATCAAACTCATTCGCATGTACTGAATCTTTAACAAAATTTAACCACCAGTCCCACAGACCAGCCATTCCAACACCCCTGATCCGCTGCCATATAAATGGTTGGTATCTGTCCTCCAGAGTCAAACTTCAAGGAAATGTCAAAAGTATGACTTAAGTTTGTATAAACCTCCTTTCCAATGTATACATACTTTTCTCCTAACATTTTTAATCGTTTTGCATGAGATTTGCACAAATGGTCAGGTAGGACAAGCGCCGTCCGAGTACAGCTGGTAAGGAATTTGGTCAATATATCCGTTTCTTTTTCATGATACATTTTGATTGCATCCACTGTTGAGTTTATCAAACCGGTGTTGAAATTCTTCACTATTTGAAACGAAGCATTAACAAGATCAGGATTTAATTTGGTGTTGTTATAGTAGAAAATCATTAAGCTCAAGCATTTCCAACACTGACTTGGAAGTATTTTCTTCGTCGTAATTAATATTGTTGAAATCTAAAATCCTGTATATCTCGGATTCAATTGTCATTCCCAAAACACCAGATTCTTTGTATTCCTCGTATTCAACTGTGTGGTTTGTAACTCGTTTTTGTATTGTTGAATTTTTATCTGTAAACCAATTTTCTAGTATCATGGCTGGCATACGGAATTCATAGGTCCGAGTGTGAATGGAGTAATTGGCTTCAACGAGTTCCTTAATCCGCTCGTATGGCACCGAATATCTGGGAGAAATCATTACGTACACGTTCTTGTTCTTGTATGCATTGCTCAACACGATTCCCATTAATAGTAATGATCCAACTAGAGGACGGAGATGCTTTCTGTAAATCACTTTGTCCATAAATGGGTCTCCCTAAAAATATACGTAATTTTGTTAGAATTGCTGGTAAAAATTTTATTTTTGTTACTTTTGGTTAGAAAAAATATTATTAATTGGGTGTCTTACCTGTTCCAAGAGAACTTTCACCACAGAAATAATACAATAAATATGATAATGTATGGAGTGCTTTCCGTCGGATTGTACAAGCGCTATTATAGTTCCGTTACATAAAACAAATAGCAAAATTAAGATCCAAACATATTCATCGAAAACATTAAGTAATTCCTGAAAGGCCACAGGTTCAATTTCTCGTTCCGAATCCCCACAGCTCACAAACCGTAGATTTTGAATATCATCCGGTGCAACAACGGAATGCTGTGAAAGTAACGAAATTGGGTCTCTACGCATTTCAATTGCACTATACAATCTAAGGTCAACGGAATGAAGCGGCTTCGATTCTGATAGAATCCTTCCATTCTGACATATTTTGTTTTTGTAAAACAATATTTTCTCCACGAACNGTCAACGGAATGAAGCGGCTTCGATTCTGATAGAATCACTCCATTCTGACACATTTTGTTTTTGTAAAACAATATTTTCTCTACGAACAAATCACGTTCAAAGGAAGTTAAGATTTCGTAGGTGTAGTTTTTCATAATTGATAACCAAAGATGAGCATAACCATGTGCAAGCCGCTCGTGTGGATCCTTCAAATGAAATTCTAACACGAGAATGTTTTGTGTGGCTTATGTAGTTTTCACACATTTTTATATGCTTGACTAGAAGCGTGAGAACAGAATCATGATGGTAATCTGCCTTTACCTCCCAGACCAATAGTTCGTTTGCTGGAATGATATTTACATTCTTCAAGTCAATGCCAAAGTGTTCCCAACCCGGTAACCGGGTTTCAGATACCATGTTCAAGTAATTTTGGTGACAAAATGCGTGCCTACAAACAAAGTGGTTAATCCGGATAAAGCTGACATTTACAATCTTTGCTGAAGGAGAAACCAGAGCAAGAGATTGGTTTTTGGCTTTCGGTATTTTTAAAACCCTTACAAGGTATGTCCAGTAGTGGGGCGTATTTGCGATCCACCAGTGTTGGCTTTGTCGTTCAAGTTCTAGTTGTTCGTCACTATCAATTGTAAAAAGTAATTGAAATTGCATAGGCTCTATTAAAGCTGAACTTATAATTTGTTCTTCAGAAAATATGGTTGGGTAATTAGCTGGTATGAGTTGTTTGTCTCTAAGCAATATAAATGGAAAGAGCCTGACAACAACCAAACAGGTCCACGGTCTTGAGTTCGTAGAAAATTCAAAAAAATTCAGGCGCAGGCAATCCTCCTCCAGTTGGTATTTTGAGCTCAAACATTTGTTAAGTTGTGAGTTAGAGGAGTACGAACGATTAGCTTGACTCCTCTGGGTCCAACCCCATTCCACTGCATTTGAAAGCGGAAGTTGTGTAAAATTGAAACTTGGCACTCTAAGAATAACTGGTAAGTTGGAATTTAACTTGCTCAAGTTTTGAAAATTGTCAAAGACAATTAGGCAATTTTTAAAATGATTTATTACATTGTCGAAGTTCAGAATGTTTATCGGCTCAGGAATATTGGTAAGAAGCGTAATTTTTTCACTGAGGTCCCAACTATAACCACGTACGATCACTGAGCCATAAGTTGAGTATAAAAAATAAATAACTATTACGGTAAAATGCAGTAGTAAGAACATTTTTGAATTAGTTCTCCTATTCTATATTGTATTTGCCTCAACATGGGCGCTCAGTATTTTTTAAACCAGTGATTAAGGCTTAAGTAACGTAATACTTGTATCAGCTATATATATTTAGCAACTGGGAGTATACATGATTTGCACGCGCATTATTCCAGACATAATTACAAACATTTATATAGAACAAACAGTATACCTATTTGAAGACAAAACATTTAAATTAGTATTTTGGTATGTCGTCGAAAAATTTGTGTACCACGCAGGTTAAATTTTATTTGGAACTCTCTCGGCAAAAACAATTTATTCTTCCTTGTTTAGTAATTCTATTTTTTTACAAACTTGTCACAAACCAAATTCAATGGATTTTTCAAGCAATTATACATTAACACGACACACTTTCATTTTCAGGTTTGCACACGTGCAAATTAACTATTACGATATTATATGTCATTTTGACAATTAATTATGTAGCAAATTATGTAGTGCTAGTGGTTTAGTAAGTAGATAATATTGATAAATTATATAGATAAACTAAAGTAGTTTGGCTAACGCTAATTCAATATGCTTATTGATTTTCTTCCTTGATCCGGTAGTGTAGTATTATGATTATGGTTATGATGCTGGTTTTACATTCTCACAAAGTATGTCCCATAAATGACGATAAGTGAAGGTGATTTTTTATGAAGCTTTATGAAATACACAATTGAAGAACTATTTCGTAAATCTTTACGAACATATAATAAATTACAAATGTGTATTCCATTTTCAATTATATCTTACTGCGATAGAATATCTGGAATCCAACTTCAAATAATTTGAATTTGAATTTATGCACATAATGACCATATTATACATACATAACATGAAATGCTTCTAGGTCAGCGACCTAAACCAAGTAGGACCTTACACTGCCCAGAATCACAAGATTTGGAACATAAAATTACACTTTCTCTGGCCCTGGGGAAAAAACCTCGCAAGGAAAAAAGTGCCCAAGGCCATATACATAGTCAGAAAATAATATAAACTGATACAATGTCAAATAATAACATTTTACCATCAAAAAACTCCACACAACTTACCATTAGTACATTACATATGTAAAACACTGACTCGACAATAACTAAATTCTATAACAGGGAAAATTAACATCGAACACCTAGAGCTTCATTCTTGTGAAGCAACCATTCCTTCAGACTTCTCCTGAAGATTGGAAATGAGGCTGCACTTGTTAACTCAACAGGGAGTTCATTCCATACCTTTATCGCACGGTGACACACAGTTTTTCTGCCAAATTCAGATTGAGGACGCCAATCTAATTGCAATTTGTCACTGCCCCTCGTTAAGTAACCACACACCTCACCCCTCCGAACAAACAGATCATCAAAAAACGGAACATTTCTATACTTAGGCAACTTGAAAATCATACACACACATTTGTACATTGAGTTTTGCTCTGCGAATAGCCAACAAAGCTCATTATTTATCTTACTCGAGACACTATCCCACCGTCTTAGCGCTAGCACCAATCTGCCTAGATTCTTTATGATTTTATCAATTTGCTTCACGTATGCGATTTTGTTCTTCTCTGAAAATGTGATCATGAAATTTTTCGTTATATGGGTATAATTTTAATCCTTATCCCTTAAGTATAATCCTGTGTTACGTAAAAGCCATGAATATTTTATTACTTTACAAATTAATAATGCTGTTTTAAGTAAGCTTGACTAAATTAGTATGAGATCCACAAATCTTGAAACCGAAAAACCAATCAGTACCAACGCCGTTTCTCTTTCAATGAAATTACTAGCCCCAAGTGCTACTTTGATAGGAGCTAGTGACCTTATTTCCTTTTCACGTTCTTGCTTCTGACGCCATATGAGAATATGTCCACACTTTCGAATTTTCTTCAGTGACATCATTGAACTTGAGTAAACCGAGCCAGCTTGGCCACAAACGAACATGGTTGTCAGGACGCATTCGACTGCTCCGGTGAAGTTCCAAAATATTATGAATGCTCGAAGAGATGCATTAATGCTTGACAGCTCATTTACATAAAAAAGCACAAACAACATACAAGTCTGACCTATTTCAATTGAGCTCAACAGCAAGAACAGCATATTTTCATGTACGAAATTAAACGTTATGCAGATTAACTGTAGTTTTCTATAGAGGTGTAGATCAGCAAAAGAATTCGCCCCCCAACTTTCGATCATATTCATAAGGGAGGCACATGCCACCAAAATTTGTGTGCAAACAATAGCCCCGGTGGCGAGAAATACATGCCATATAGTTTTGTGAATTATAGTCTGAGTCATTCCATTTATGAGATAGATCAGCCAACCAAGGTTGCTGACATTTGCGAAATAACAAACTGGATTTATTGTTGCAAAGTAGTTCAGTGTCGAGCAAGGTAATAGTCCGGATATGATTCCCACTGCCCAAGCCGCTGTTTTCGAGACGCCTATGAAGCTCTTGATGATAAGCTGGATAATTGTTTGCGCTTGTGATGCTTTACCAGATTGCACACTGCTCATTAACAATTTTTCCGTGTCCGATAATCCATTCAGAAAAATTGTACATTCCACAGAATTTGAAGAGATGTACCATAAGCACGTTAGTACCGATGAAGACGCCAGGAACGTTATCCCAGAAATACAGAAATTTAAAAGGTCACGTCTACTCTCTTGGAGAGTGACGTAACCGCTAGATATTGCAAGGAGAAGGATAAAGGTTGTCCATCGACGCCAACATTTGCTTTGTGTTTTCTCAAACCTACGGCCATTTATCTTTAAAGGGATTCCTGGTGTTTGTTCGCTACGTTTGTACAATTGTTCCATGGTCGGAAGAAAAGTTTCCAGGAAAGCCATTTTATCACTTTATTTTTTGGTTACTGGTTTTTGGTAAAGTTGATAAAATATAAAAATTGCAGAGCAATAAATTATAGCATACAACGCAATAAATTTTACTGTTCGAGGAAACGCTTCGTTTTTCAAGTTCTCAAGGCTAAATTTTTGAAAGATATTTAATTATTAATTAGGATTTTATTGCCGAATTTAATTAAACAAAATAGGATTTTTGATGAAGGTAAACATTGATCAGTGGAAAGCCGATTGAATCAATATTGACACTTTTATCTAGCAAAATCGATTGGACTATCTTGATTTTGTATTCATTTATTGCTCTCCTCATGTATTTTTCCCCGACCAAAATTTAATCACCTCGCCAGTGGCCCTTGAAAATTTTGGTGTAGAATTAGTTTAAAATCTGAAGCATTTAGCGATAAGATGGAATTTCGCTTTATTTAATAAGATAATTAATATTTTTTTAATTAGGTACTCGTAAAATAACCGTGTACTTAGTCAAGGCTTGTTGCTTAATGTTTTTTTTTATTTCAATACTATTAAGGTCTATTATGCTTAATGAAGGTAATTTGCCTATTGTTTGCACGCATTGTCTTCGAAAAACAAATTCATTCAGTTCATTTTTTGTAATGCGACAAACGACCGCGCTCTTTCTGTTGATAGAGATAGACATTATCAATGCAAGAACTGAATGAGAGATTATTCTTTCAAGAACAATAATACGCAATTTCTAATTTCTCTTACGAATCGACGTAAATATAAATTCGTCGTATGAGCTCATTTACAGTTCCATTTTACACTTTGTATTCCTCCTTCATTCGGGGTAATTCAACCTGCACTGAAGATCTAAACAAAGTTAAAATGAAATTAATCGTTCTAACTTGTATTGTAGCGCTCTCCCTGGAAATTCCAACGACGATTGGAAAATGTTTCGAGACAATGGATAGCTGGAAAGCTATAGAAATCGATCCTTCCGTAAGTATTTTATAACTTTTTGACGGGTTTAAAATTTTTTGAGTGAACCTATGCGTGTTTCACGTGACATTAATGAAACTTAGCTATTTACCGCTGTGGCGGAATTTTACTATCCGTTAATGAGTGACTTGGATATAAAACGGGTGACCGCAGCACTTCAGGGAAAGAAATTTGACGAGGTGGATGAAGCCGATTACAAAGACGCCTGTATTCGGGCCTCTATAAAAGGAGAAGATATCAATTTCAAAGGATACGATGGGAAGTCTGCAGCATTCAAGATGATGAAAAATGGCACTGATACTTGGACCTGGAAAGGAGCTGTTGCTGGCGATGGTAGGTATCGATACTTTACTCATTCATTCATAAACTCTACCCGTCGCAATGTCAAAATTAAAAAAAATTATTTCAGAGGAAGGCGGATACTTCAAGTACACGATGACTGATAATAAGTCTTATGCAGTCATTTTGGATTGCACATTCGATGATAAGTTCTCCTGGATTACGTCCTCGACGGTTCCAGAACTTCCAGCGAATACAATCGAGATTTATAAGCACATTGAATCCGTAGGGGGTAATAGGAGGGAATCAAAACAAATTAAATATGATTCTTGTAAGTAAATCGTGGTCTCGTTTTTGTCGAATTTAAAAAGCTACGACCCCAGGTCATATAGGAAGTCAGGTTTGCCGTTTCCCTAGCCAGTTAATTTTCTTTCAATAATAAAAAAAGGAAGAAAAGGAGTAATGCAGTATGTAGTTCAATAAACACGTGTTATAAAATACAGAAGCATTTATGTAAGATTAAACTGACACATTTTTTTACAAAACGATTGCAAGACTGACTTTCTTAAATTATGTTTAGTTTTTTCGCGAGGGATTCTGGTTCCCATGCTGGCAATATAATTTTTATTACATTTGCTTGTGTAATTTTTGTGTTAAGGGTTAATTAGAATTAACTTTTATTATCATGCACAAATCAAAAGTTCGATTCATGAGAGACTCCAAATACTCACGCCTTGCATCAGCATTCATTTTCCGGAATGAACCAAAACCCAAACCAATCGGAACCAAAGCATTTACTTCCTTCTGCAACAATCTCTTCTTGATCCCCCCAGAACATATAAATTTATCATTGAATTTCCATTCCTTCAACATATCACCAGTGACATCGTACTGGGATGTGACTAAAGGGAGAACATGGACAAGGAATATGGTAGCGATTGCAATAACCAGACCCAAAATGGAAACTACTGCAACCGGTAAAAGATGAACACCACCTCCAAATATTGTCCCAGTAGCAGTCATAAATAGTAAATATCCAAAACTCATAATAACTAACACAAATGGATTAACATAGCTTTGACTATGTACATTCAAAATTGACATAGATCGGTACATATTCATACACATTGATAATTCCATGTGTGCAGTTTTCTTTATAAAATCTATTACTGCGTCGGTTGCTGCTAATTGAAAGATAGAGTGACTTAACGTGACACTAATTATTCTGGAGTTTTCTCGAACAACGACAAAATGGAATATTAAGTATGAAACATGAAAAGCTAATGAAGAAAGTTCAAAGGGGTGATCGATAATTCCTCTTTTACCAATACTGACTAAAAATATGTAGACAGGGTCCACAGGAAAATGGAAACGGAATACCATTACAGCTATTCCTGAAATCCATAGATACGGCGTAATTGACAACTGCAAGACAATCAATACTGTCATCAATCCCAGCAAGTCATCCTGTTTCATTTTGCCCCGGAATGCAATTTTAAGATCTGAAAGAATTAAAATGCACAAAGATTTTAATGGAACTCACCTGTGGAATTTTAAATGTGTAGCTAAGTACCTACCTTGTAGCAGAAGGCTTAAGTTTGGTGCTCGGGAAATGCCTCCCAGACTTTTCCTCCTTCTTTTTGGGTTTGGGATTCGAACGAATTTGTAAATTAAAATGAGCTCATTTAAGCAACAACAAATGGCTCGAAATTCCTGCATGTCAAGGACTAAGAAACTCAATGCAAG
>JAHZMX010002239.1:0-17885 GCA_027743895.1 Seira musarum | reverse complement strand
ACTCAACCTGTACCTGTCTCGTCGAGAATTTCATAGAAAATCATTCAGTCTCCCCCAGACAATATGAAGAGTCATAAAAACTCCTGTGGTGAATTGGGAGATGCTCAATGTATATGTACGATACAATCTATGCATTTATTTTTTTTTTTTTGGTTTTACCTAAGCTGTTGTAAGACATTTTGGAAGGTTAAACATTTTTATTAAAAGAGAGTGAGTGGTAGGAGTTGTAGCGGTGTGGCAACAGGCCTGCCTTTTACTTCCACTTACATAAGTACATTGTATTGTAAAGTAAGGTGCATAAGATCAATCTCTGGACGGGACAGCAATGGAATGGAGATCACACAAAAGCTTTTGCAAAGAGGAACTTGTTTTGTTTGCTCAGTCTCAGTCTATGCAAACATGAGAAGAGGAAGCCGTGTACATAAGTACATATGAGGCAAGTGCAAAAAAATGGTGCAATGAACTTCAATGTTTTCGCTCATCTTGCAACCAAAAGAGCATGGTAATGAATGATGACGATGAGAAGAAGATTACAATAAAGAAGTGAATTTAGTTTTTACTTATATTCTAACAAGATGAACATTGTTGAGCCAAGAAATGAAAAAATACAAGCCCTGGCTTGTTCTGTCCTGTCCTGCCGCTTCGTTTTGCCTTACCTTTCCCCAAATGATATGATATTACAGGATTCACTTTTTTTAATTCGTTTCTACCTTTACCCTAAAGCTATCCAATGTCACTTGAAACGACGAAATGACAAAAAAATACATAGTAGTATGCATGTACCATTCGATAATATATGCATGATGCATAACATGTAGAAAAAATGCAGGTAAATTGCAACTTGAATTACAGCTTTTTTTCGCCGACAGACTATCAAGTACTAAACATCAACCGTAAATGTGGACAAACACACAACGATAACAGGGTAAATTTTGGGTACATGTAGAAAAAAATGCAGGTAAATTGCAACTTGAATTACAGCTTTTTTTCGCCGACAGACTATCAAGTACTAAACATCAACCGTAAATGTGGACAAACACACAACGATAACAGGTTAAATTTTGGGAGCCGATGATACTTTTTAAAATCATCAAAATCAAAACTACATACATAATTGTATATAAATATTATTGAAAAAGAGTGTATTACTACTAATGGCAAAAACATCCGTTGTAGGCTAATTCGAATTAATATAAATTGTTCAAGGTACATGCGCATATCGGTTGCAGACGTGATGTGATTGTGATATGAATCGGACTCACAAAATGGATCCATTAATGACGGGAAATCCGATTGATTTCGATTAGATTTAATTTCAAAAAGTTTTTTTATCAGAGAAATAATTTCAGATAAAGTGTGATCAAGCAAACTTTTAATCCTGACGTTTTTGTTTTTTCCTCCGCGTTTGAGTCGAATAAGCAACAGGAAAGCTTGAACTCAACGCAGCAGCAAAACTGCTTTCGAAAGCAATAACAAGTCCTGAATAATTCATAAGTAACTGCACTTTAAGCACGAGAATTAAAGTTTTCTTTCGTTACTCGAGTTGGTGTTGTTGCTGTTGCTGACGTTGCTCAGCTTTGGTAATGATGATTATGATTAACATATAAATGATCATGTAAGGAGGATGAATGGGAAGCCTACATCATTATCATCATCCATCCATCCATCCATCCTCATCCTCATATTATTCTATTTATTCCTTCATTTCAATTCATTGAATACTGCCCAGATTTTATGAAACTGTCTTCATACAACTAACTATAATGTAATGTGAATTTAATGCCTCCATTATCAAGCTTGTCTCATGAGACGAACAATATATTTTTAACTCGACTTCAAAGGATATGTCGCATGACAAGATTTTAAAAAAACGAGTGCATAAAATTGAATGCACTTTTCATTACTTTTTGTTTGAACTGCTACCTATGCAACAATTGCAGTCACTTGGCGCTCCAAACTCCCCTGGTCCCCTTCTACTATGCATATTTGCTCGCATCCCACATACCATTATTCAGGCATTGTTCGATTCAATAAGCGAGAAAGTAACAATACGACAATAAACCCAACCTATATAACAAAGCGAATATTACAGTTTACTGACGTCAGCTTTTAAAGTTCTACTTATTGTATTCGCTTTCGCCATTCTAATGATCGGTGAACAAGATGGTGCCAAATTTATCATATTTTCATTTTACCCCATTTCGGTCACAGTCTCGTCACGTCCGACAATTCTGGTTTGAAAATTATGAATTTTGTCAAATGCATAGACAGATAATGTGACAATTACGTTGCAGTTGCAATCACATCATGATAATTTTAAATTCAAAAATGACTTTCAAATGAAACGATTCCAAAGAACCAAAATCAGAGGAGAATGGTGAAGAGGAAGAGAAATGCAACGCACGATCTGTCTACTTAATACGATTATCGCTATTTATATTGCTTTACTATTGAGCCTATTTTTATTCGTTGTGCGCTAGATATGAAGTTCTCAGTACATGATTGAAGAAAATAAAACAAAATCATCCACACATTTTATACTTGAATTCAATTCAGGTGAAACGTCAAACCATGAATTAAGCCACGTTATAAATAGCAACGCAAGTTATATATAAAAAAGCATTTTTCAAAATATGGTTGCATTCTTTCTTACTGATGTTGAGCATACTTTCATATTTTATTCTTTCAGAGGACAAATCTAACAAATAATAATAATAATAATAAGGACGAGTTTTTATTGTAAAATGCACGAAGTTATATAGGTATTTCGGGAATCCCTTTAACAAACCCAGACAGCAAAACAAAGCACCTTGTTTGAATTAAGCTACCTTCATGCGATATGTTGTTGTGTTAAAGTACACATAAGTGGGGGAACGTTTGTTTGTACCCTGCATTGCATTTACTTAATTCATTGCATATTTTCGTACTTGCATGAGCTGAGCTGAGCTAAAGTGAAACTTAGGACTTGAAAAATTGTGCTGGCGAGCTGAGCTTTGAAATGTGTTGTACTTTAGTTGTAGTTGTAGGAATGCAAAAAGTGCTCATCATCATTATCATCCTCGTTGCTCATCTCTCTTGTCATGATGTGTCCTCACCAAAAGTGGGACAACGTTTTTTTTTCACAATGCAATTCGCAACAACATAACAACAAAATTCTCAGCAGCATACCAGAAGCAGCATCAGAAAAAAAACTATATGAATGGCAAAATAATAGTAATAATGGTTTGTATGGTATGGGAATATAGTGTGGAGGCTTTGAAGTTGTGATAGTACTCAAATGATGATAATGATGATATTTCTACGAAGTCAAGAGAAACCTTATTATATCGCATCGTCGTTTGCTAGATAGAGAATGCTAAATTTGTTCATGCTATCTTAAAGTTAGTGTAATAAAATCAATGTAAGGACTACCGAAGTGTGACTTATCAAGTGCTAAATTAAAGCGAAGCGCATCATGTCGTAGACAGGCACTAATAATGTAATATGAATATAACAAAAAGTGACCATTGCACTCATTTCATGTGCTACTTATACAAGAAACAAGCGATAATTATTTTTCATATTATGTTAAAGCTAAGCTAAGCGAAGATGTTCTATGCGTAGAAAAGGATAAGAAGATGATTCGAAAAGAAATGGATAATGATAATAGATGCCGACTTACATGCAGGTGACGGTGACAGGTAAATAAATAGCAATTTATCCGACAGCGAACCAATACTAATAGACATTTTTAATCAAAAGGGTTTTCCATCACACAACGAAAAGCTTAAGTGCATTTAGGTATTCATAAATCTTAAAGTTAGTGTAATAAAATCAATGTAAGGACTACCGAAGTGTAACTTATCAAGTGCTAAATTAAAGCGAAGCGCATCATGTCGTAGACAGGCACTAATAATGTAATATGAATATAACAAAAAGTGACCATTGCATTCATTTCATGTGCTACTTACACAAGAAACAAGCGATAATTATTTTTCATATTATGCTAAAGCTAAGCTAAGCGAAGATGTTCTATGTGTAGAAAAGGATAAGAAGATGATTCGAAAAGAAATGGATAATGATAATATAGATGCCGACTTACATGCAGGTGACGGTGACAGGGAAATAAATAGCAATTTATCCGACAGCGAACCAATACTAATAGACATTTTTAATCAAAAGGGTTTTCCATCACACAACGAAAAGCTTAAGTGCATTTAGGTATTCATAAATATTCATGTTTTGTTGCTTCCTATTCACATCTCCATCCATCGTGAATAATTTTGAGTAGAAATGTCAAAACAACTAGATTTTCCACATTACTCAACACGTGCAGTCTACAACAACTAACTACATAATATACGGTCTAGAGAAAGGAGAAGTTACCTCGATTCATCACTATAAAAAGGCTATGTCCGTAATTTGTTTGTTTAAAACGAGCTAACAGCGGCACAAGGCAACGTGAGTAAAGAGACTGCGGTTGGCTGATGAGTTCTAAAGTTCCAAGTAACTTTCCAAAAAACTGGAATTCCCAATTTATCATTATATCATGTACCCAACCAATTGTATCTTCGAAAATTTTGGTATTCTCACATGTATTCAATATATGTACAGAATATAACGATGATAATGATCCTCACCGGGATGTTTACATTACCAACCTACCTACGCGCATAGTCATTAAATTATACTTAAGTATCTACATCTGTCCAATTATATGTACCTAAATTAACTGAAGGACATTTTCTTGACAAATCTTAGCGAATTCTCAATACCAATTATAATTATCATGTCATGTCACACAAAACATTCAAGTGGACGAAGATCGAAAATTGTATTGCAAGCGGTTGAATTATGCCAACTTTAAAACATGTGTAATCATACACCTATCTCCTCCCCCCAGAGGATATTATTTTTAGAAGTCACTCGAATCACATTCAGAAGGAGAGAAAGAGAATGTGACAGTGACAGTGACACCGAGGTAAATACACAGTTAATTAGTTTTCACAATGTGATCTGAGAACCCTTTATCTTCATCCATGTTTATCGTAGCGCACGCAACTACAACCTCTTTTACAATCGTCATCGATTTACGGATCAAAATCAGCAAGGAAACAGTCAGTCAATCAATGAGAATAATAATGCGATTTATGCGAGCGCTTTCAAAACTACATTTTATTTATGACACTGCGTGGGCCGTCTGCTTTGCTTGTCTTGCCGACGAAATGCAAGGGAAAAATGAGATGAAAACTCGTCGGATATAGCTTCGTTTTTTTTTTTTTTTTTTTTGCAAAATAGCAAAGTTAGAAGAAAATAGTAGATAAGCAAGTCCGATAGCTCTGACTGAGTGAACATAACAGTCAACAACACATGTATACATTAAGGAACAAATAGTTTTAAGCATTCGAAAAAAAGTGATGAGGTTCGAGCTAGTAGCTACCGTACGAAATTCTACTAGCCATGGCTTGCCACGTCACACAAGATCGCAAATATGTATATTATTAATGCTTACATTGCAGTTCCATGGCTTTTTGTATGTATGTTCATTTTTTTCATGGATTCAAGGAATCCATATAGGTTCTGATTTCAAAGAAATATTTTTCAATATTCAAGCCAAAAAAATGAAAAGGATTGCTTAAATGCATTTAGATTCGCTTGATTCTATAATCTAAAAGTTAAACGAGATATGTTGTATTTGGTTTGCTTGAAGTCATATTACATGACATGTCACATAAAAATGAGCCCTACATTGTATCATACATCATATCATCATTTTTCGCAACAAATCAAATATTATTTCAAAATGAATATGAATAGCAAGACAAGTTTTAAATCTAAATCCAACAAGTTGAGCTGACTGTCTTGATGAACTAAGGCATATCTTTTTACACGCTTTTTAAGTTGACAGAGCACTACTGACAGAGCAGGAGTAGTGCTTGTTATATACATTACATGGAAGCACTTCTCAATTAACATGAAATCAACTTTGCAGATCTACACGCGCGCATGTATTCTTTTGAATTTCACAGAATTTCAAATAAATGCTCAGCCTTTCTCTAAATCGGAGAACGTCTTTGTGAAATGAAATTACAAGATTTTTAGAGAAGCAGACAGACAGAGGCAAAGTGCTCTGTGCTCTGCTCAAATAAAAACGTTGAGTCGATAGGTCTAAATGCATGTATGATGTAGATTGAAAAATAAAAATAAGAGGCAGAGGAAGCAGTGAGCTATACAACGACAGTCTAGAGTGAAGATGTATTATGTTAAAAATAACTCATCTCTCCTAGAACCAAGGCTTTCATGCTTCTGTTGCTGCAAAAGGAAGAATCGAAATGATAAAACATTATTATTGCCTTATTCTTTATATATGACGGATGTAGGTATTCATATTATGCAGACTTCATTTCCTCAAAGAACTACATAATAATAGTGATCATTATAAAATTATCTGTTCCAATCCCTACTCTGCCCCTTCATCTCATCCTGGAACTGCTGAACAAACAACTCCCTGACTAAATAATAATGAAAGACTATGGTTCGAGGCACTCTGTTTATTCCAAGAAACTTGCTTAATGGATTGAATGCAGAGCAAAAAGTTTGGTAAAAAAATTTAGTTTTTCTAAAACAAAAAAAAATCCTCTAGCTAATTACAAGAAAAAAGCCATGTCATGATATACGACGTAGATGGCTTGATAAGAAATTTCATATTCGCAAATTAAAAATTAGTTCGTCCCAAAAAGTTTGGACCTTGGATGATATGAAGAATCCGCGTCATGTCGATGTCAAGATTTTGAAGTGCCAACGACGAAGAACGGAACAAAGAATCTATTCTAGTGTTTCATCAAATTAAAGTTTGGGAAGATGCACTCAATGTGCATTGGCTTAACCTTTGGTGGCAAACTGGTCGTTTCTAGACCAATTCCATTGATACAATCACAATATGATAGCACAGTATAATGTCCTTAGTGACCGGATTTAACTCAATCTCAATAATTAAATGACGTTGATAAAATTCAAATGAAATACACAAAAATCATCTATCACTAAACGTACCTATTTCTCCGCAATGGAAACTAATTAAAATCCCATGCTGTAAAAACATTGGAACTGTAAGAAAGAGTAAGTCATAAAAGGCACCAAAAATAATAAAAATTATTTTAAAAAAATCATATATAAATGTGGTGCAGTGCTCGAAAATAAATGAATTTGAACAGTCAAATGACTAATGACTAACTTAGAACAAATCATTAACATTGTCATGCATTGATGCAAAAAAGAAATGAATATAACATAAAATAAACATTGCTCATGCATATCTTTGGATGGTTTCATCATATAGACAAAATCATTATTATTATCACTAACGAAAATACTTTTAGTATAGTATTAACCATATCTATGTAGAATCGACATAAAAATCCTCCAAAGAATTTTAAAGTACCATAAAACAATTATATACGGAAGACGCATCCGATTTACTTAACCGACACAAAAAATGACCCAGAAACGACCTTTTAAAAAAATTTACTTTTTACGATTCCCATTCCCTTCTTCATATCATATCAAACTGACGCTAGCTGGATTTTTTTAATAATACTAGTGATTAGTAAAGCACAAAGAAGAAAAGAGAATTTCCTGACACTTATTCATCCTGGGAAAAGATGATGGAATAAATTCTTAAAGGAGAAAGTTTTCTGTTAGAAGAAGCAATAAAGAGGAAAGAGAGCACAAAGTACTATTATAATCCCATCCCAACGTTTCTGTGTAGTAAATCAAAGGAAAATGAAAGACAAAAACTAAACAAGGCAACATCCTCTCATTTTGCCGTACAAGGAAAGCAAAAACAAGGCCATCATCTACAATTCACATACATTCCTGAAAACAGGGATTAGCAATATACTTATAGGTACATATTATAATGATTAAATATCTCAATCACGTCATCGCATCGTCACGCCACTCAAACTTTGGGAGAAGTATTGAGTCAAGTGGATTATGATGTACTTAGGCACTACTACAAATTCGTGTTACGAGAGTTGTTGACAACGAAAACTGAAGAGACAACACTTTTCTCCACGAGAAAAGCACACACTCACATCAACGACGAGTAAAAGTGAAGTGAAAACGATATGATGTTATTTAAAAAAAAAGCAAAATTAAAATTTGTTCAGCAAATGAAAACATAATTTTCTTACCATATTCCGTACTGACAGCACACATTTGAGGATGAGGATAGCTTTCAGGACAGTACTGATACTCTGGCCCCGGCCCGTAGTAAGCGCATTCCGGTGGAATATGACCGTAGACTGGATGATACTCAGAAGTCATCAAATTAGGTGGAGTGGACGCGTTACTATGAGGTACTGGACTAAAGATCACATCCTGCTGGTGAGTTGCGGGGTTAATCTCCCCAGCAGATGATACCATTGTGCTCAACATGAAGCACTCAGTCTTTGACTCACAATGGCCCCGGCGATCATACAATAAGTATAAATGTTTTCTACTCACTCTCTTTACCAAAAATAGTTTTACGCTTTTGATTCCTTCGTGAACTTCGGTTTTTTTTGCACTATCTAATTTTTATATGAAATTAGGTAAGTCTCTTCGTGTTCTTTGGTAGATGTTATTGTAATAAGTATTCATAAAGGCTGAAGGGAAGAAAATCGTAAAGGGGGACAAAGAACAAGATGAAACTTTTTGGGGAGAACTTAACCGAGTGGGACTGGCTCTAGTTATGGCTGGACGGTTCCAGCATCACAGAGTAGTGATTCACGATTGATTGATCTAAAGCAAAACGAACTAGGTTAAGTAACTTAACGAATCGAACAACTTAACTAACGGAAATGTATTTTTTTTATTCTGCAAGCACACTCCTGCTGCAAAATAGGAGAAGGATGTGAAGCTACTGGACTTCCGGTCCTTTCAAGCCCCAGACTACCTTTAACATGATAATAATAATAATGGCACGAAATCGTTCTTCAACTGGTTGTTAGGTACTAGAATGGTCTGTGCTGACTGGTGGAAGTACATGACACGACTATGACACGTTTCATATCTACACTCTTCATCTTCATTAATACTGTATTAATTACAATTACAATTTGTACACGTCTTCAATCTTCAGTCTCTTTCTTATTGCATGAAGCAGATCTGACAGAATAGAATGGGACAGTTATTACTGTGTTACATTTAATTCGAGTTCAGCTATTGTACTTCACCGTTCATCCCATATATCACCTAAGCCTGCTCTTACAGCAGCCCCTACTGCTACCAATTAAAACTATAACGCAGCTTTAAGTAAGCAGGCATTGCGGCCGGCATTATCGTCAACCTAAATGTAGCATAGAGCCATTAACATGAATTAAATAACAATTTTCTTGTCTGTAGGTGACACGTTGCATTTTCCGAATTCCAATATGGAGGTTTCATAGATTTGCGATGCAGTGAAATGCAGCTACCTCAAATGACAAGTTTATCCACTGGATTAGCCAAGTTATTGGCTTATAAATTAAAACTTTCAGATTTGGATTTGATGGTTATTTCTTTATTTTGAATCGTATGCCTCATCAATACAAATGAAACCAGCTTTCAAGTTGAAAGAGGGCACGAACTATAGCCGCTAACAAGAAAATGCTATTGCCACGCAGACAATACTGATGACGATGACGAAATTTTACCCTGCATGATAAAATGTTTCATGTAGATTCCAAACTCCACTAACGATATCACAATTACCAACCGACTACCGACTTAACACTACATTTACATTAGGACAGAAAAGACAGGGAGATAAACCATATGTAATAGCTCACATATTCAATAGTAATAATAGAGTTCATCTCTCTTCTAAAACACCACTAATGAATCCCATAGAGCCTCTGTAACTTGAAGAAAATGAGATGAGACGAGACGAAATGCTTACCTATATATGTGTGTACCTTGTAAAGCACACGTATTCACTTGTCGGGTCGACTCTCCTCTTCTCGTCAAATTATCTTTCTTAAATGATTTAGAGAAAGATAGGGATACGCAATAGGAGGACAGGACACTTGAGCCAAAACTGTTATTTCAATTCTATTCCGAGGGAAGATTTCAAATTTATAAAGCTACACACGGATATGTGATGTTGGTGAACGAAATGAAAATGAAATACAATAGAAAAGTCGAATTGCCAAACTATCTGCATCTGACTATTTTTTATGTTCAGCTCGTGTTGACTGAGTGGCTGGCTGAGCAAAAAAAAAAAGATTTTTTTACTTGGAACACGAACAATAGTGGTGTTAAGAAATAGGAATTTAAGAAGAGGTCATTAGGTAATAATTGAAAATTTGCATTCTTTTCACAGACTGGTATGCCACGTATGTTCGCAATGAAAAATTGTGCTTACAATTATATTAATACTGCATGTAAGGCTTTGAGTTGCCACTGTCACAAGTCACATACATATTAATACAGCCATATAAAGTAAGTTACAATACAAAACTTACAAACGTCAAAACCAATCAGGCAAATATCAAGCAAGTATTCAATGTACCCCAGACTTGACGTTTCGATAATGAGCATCTACGTAATGCAGATTATGATTGCAATTGGTAAAACAAAGATAATGCCAAATAAAATGGACGATTAATCTTGTCGAATATTTGGAAACGCGATTTCCCTCTTGAACATTCTGTATTTGAGGCAGGGTTAAATATGATAATTATAATAATGAATCCCTTTTGAGATTCTTAAAAGTTTTTTAAAACTATGTAAAAGGTAAGTATTTGAGCAAAGGATGAAGATGGAACATGAAGATATAATTTATGACCTAGATTTTTTACATTCATTCTTTTCCGATTAATAATTTTATTTAAAAATTCATGGAGAACATTTAAACTAAACTAATCATAGCGCGTGTCTTTTATTCTTTTTGTTATTCATTTCTTATTATACCTTAATATTTTACCGGAACAAAACGTATTAATTCCTAATTACTAGTGCCAAAAACAATAAATTGTTTAGGATTGAAATATGAATTTAATAAACAGTTACAATTTCCATTCTTCTAGATCATTTTAATTCGAACAATCATAAATTATGAAGAGGGAAGCGGCAGTACACAGCGGCTTTTACTTTGATCATATTATCGGTGGTGGATTGATAGAAGACAATTCCAATTCCTTTCGTTTCTCTTTGATCTTGTCTGTAGTTGGAAACATTAATTAAAGTATTACGAAGGTAATAATAATATGATGAACATGAATGAGCACCGCGACATTTTTTATCCAAAATGATCAATGCTATCTCATTTGGCTGGGACAAATTCTTAGGAAATTCAAATTCAAACAGGAAATAAGCTTAAGTATCTCATTCTTCATGTTCCATACATGTGATGCATAGGTCAACTAATTTTATTAGTGTGTTGATCATTTCAATCCGTTTATTAGACGAATTATTTTTTAAAAATTAATATGTAAGCATGCAACCAAGCAGAGAAAATTGGAAACGAAAACTTCCTCTTTAGGTAGGAAAATTTTAGTAGGTAGTGACTAGTGAGAATTCTTCTTTTCGTAATGAAAATATAATCAGCGATTCAAACCAAACATAAGCAAACCTAATCCAACCCAACCACCCCCTAGGCAATCACGTAAGGGATGGACACATAGAATCTTATAGACATTATGTAAAATGTTGATCATGATTCATATCTAACGAATGTTTAAAATAATGAATAGTTTCAGCATAAAATATTCCCTTCCCTTTCCTCCTATCGAGATTGGCGGTGATGTTTAGTTTAGCTCACTCGAAAATCTCAATAGTATCGGTGAGGTACGGCACGGCAAATGATTATGATGATGACAATGATTGGTGAAACTAGAGATCAATGAAGCGTACCTGGTGTCTTTTCAGCTCTCTAAAAAATCGCAATTGCAAACTGAAAAGGTAGAATTACATGGTTTCAAGTGCTTATGTACTGGGTATTCAAAATCGCAATGTGTGTCACTAAACAATATGTGCTGAGTCAGAATGAGCTGTATTTGCTTCCAACTCGAACAGGGTTGTGAGATGCAGATGGATGCCTCATAAGTTTTTTAATTTTTTGTTCATTTCATATGTATTGACAATGAACACACAGCGAGCACGCAATAACAAGCAGAGAGCTTCGTTTGTTCAAAAAATAATCTTTATTGTGGTAGCTGGTTTAACTAGAAGTGGCACTCATCCCTTTTGCTTTTCTACCCATCAACTCAACAAAATAATATTGAATTTTATTCTTAAAATCTGTTCCGTGATCAATTTATTTTTAAACCTACCTAGTAAACATATGCTTAATTCTTTCCAGTACTACACTCAATCATCATGTCGTGTTGTACTTGTGACGCAATCAATCGTATTCACGTAATCAAGACTTAGTAATTCGACGGGATTCCAAGCCGATTTTGGTTTCCCGTTTACCCCAATATATGAGATGTAAAAATTTCGTTATTAATCTAAAAAATACATTTTAGGCAAGCATACTGCAGGTGAATCTGGTTGAAGTTCAAGTTACAACAGAACTTATGCATATACCATTTTTTTTTGAATGAGTAGGTTGATATATGACCATTCTTTCTTTCTATGAATCATAAACTGTCGAATCGCCAGATTTAGATTTATGGAACATTTATGCATCTTTGGATCCATGATATCGGATTCTCCGTATTTTCATTCGTGGTATTTGTAATAACGCCACACACCTTAATACATTTGTTACCTTATATTACTCTTCATCAATTGCAGACTCTAGCTTAATTTTCACCGTAACTTAAATGCTTCAGCCCGAGCTATGCGCAGTTCATTTTAAATTACGAAAGTAATTATGGAAAATTATGATTTCATGAGAAAAGAGAAAAGTTTGTTCAAATGTAAAGCGGAAACCTTACACAGTCAATACCTAAGTATATCAACATAAGGTCGCAGTTTATTTTAAATTACGAAAGTAATTATGGAAAATTATGATTTCATGAGAAAAGAGAAAAGTTTGTTCAAATGTAAAGCGGAAACCTTACACAGCCAATACCTAAGTATATCAACATAAGGATCGTTCCTATCATATCAAACCTACTACCCACGGTGAATTTTTTTGTCCATATCCAGAATTCCTTACAATGCCCGTACTAAAGTATGCTTGCCCCTGCAACAACATTCAACAGCTTTTTTTCCTGACCATAAAACAGAGTTTTAATATTTACTCCGTAATTGTCTAAATACACGTTACTGTTACATAGATAAAAAGTAAGAATACAATGACGTATTATTTAACCAGAAAGTTTAGGTCGACATTAAGCCGGTGGTGGTGCATTTTATTTCTGTCATCACCCCTCTCCTTTTGTATTAACATCGCAATCATCGCACCAAAACGGCCAATATGTGAAGATGACGTTCAGACCAGACTCACGTCAAGCACGTAAAAACTGAATGCATCTCATGTAGGAAGTAAATGATTAAAGCGATCGTAACCCTCGTATATGTACATGGTTTGTCCATTCAACAACTGTGAACTCTGGCACATGAATGAACATTATCTGTACATATTTTGTAGCTGTGCTGTGACTGTCACTATGAAAGAATTGCTGCATTTCTATTTTAGTATTGTGGATGACCGTTACCGAAATTATGGTTTTTCTTCACTACCTAATCTGCATGCACATTTGGTCGGGGTCCACCAAACCAAAACGAAATATATTTGCGAATTTTTAGAGATAGCCCTACAAAAGTATACCAACAGGTCTGTTCGCCAAGCAAATTTCTAAAAAAAACCGTTTACTCTCAGAAAATACGACGTATATGAGTTTCATTTGTATTCAAAGTGCATAAACTGCCTTCTTTCTCTATATCAGTTTCAAATCAGAGTGCATAGCTGTAGTAGGGATTTTGTTGGCGACGAGTCAAGCATTCTTTATATGAACAATTGCAATTGGAACATCTTAGATTGTCTAAAAATTGCGAATAATCATCAGCAGATCATATCGAGCAAAGTATAAATTGTTTTGAAAAGATGATGGTAAAAATAGGGATTTTAAATACGAATCGTACAAGACCTCAAAAAACAATGCATGTTGCACTAACTGTATCAAACCTTGTCATACTCATACAGACCGACTGACAGATAAAAAAGAGGCAAGAACCAAGAAGATAGTTCTTGTATGATTGGATGGACGGTCGGATGCTGACAAGAAATTGATTAGTGTGCGATATTATCGCCATAATAATCCCATATCATCATCATCATCGTTGTAACAGAGAAATCTTCCTACGAAATGCATATAAATATAATGCGAATCCCATTACCGAGCGGAAGCTCGCTACTACAACTTCATACGCCTAATCCAAGTCGTTAGTTAACTGACATTTAAAAGGGAAGACGTCATTATGATTGACTCCTATAAAGGCAAATGTATATAATTCAATAATGAAATGAAATTCATAATATTCTTTTCATAACTTGTCTTTTCCGTTTGCCCCGTGAATGGCGAGAGACACGAATGCTTTTGTTATGCCCACAGTTTTACTTCACAAGAAAAATTATTTATGTCATTAATAAGAAAAATCAGTTCCTGTCACAGAGAAGTACATAATATAATATGTATGCCTGCCTTCTCCAAAAGCCTTTTTAATCAAAATTTTCACCGAATAGGAAAGATCAAATCTGAGACCCGATGTAAAGCTCATGAAATTAGTTTTCCGGTGATACACGCTTGTATGGCTTCAATTGAGTCGAACATTATTTCTAACTCTAACCAGTGATGGCTGTCGTCAACATTTTTCGCAGGTACAACCGAACGCTACGCCTATATAAAATTCGCAATAGAAATAACGCAAAAGGAATAATGTTTCATGCTTGACTTTCTTAACTCGCTCACTCACAAACAATCCGTGATTTGGTGTCATCATCATCATGTCATCAACTTATTTAATTCAACGAAACGTTAGGCAAAGATGAAAAGCTAATTTTCTTTGATGTTACCTCCTCAGATAGATACAATTCGAGATCGAGTCTTTGTTACCGCGTTGAATTCGTGTGACACAAAAGAAAAACGTCGCTTTTCAATTTGATCTCTTTTGCCAGGGCTTTAAAATTCTAAGAATGTAGTATAACAACACAACTCACAACACAAAATTATATTTTATTTTATAAGCCTTCATTCGCTTCAAAAATCTGAAGAAGCTAACATACTTTTGGATTGTAGGTAGACCAACACTGGCAAATAAAAAGCAAAATTGAAATTAGATGAGGATGAAAAAGAAACTAAAGGTAAAATAGAGAAAAGGAAGGTTTAGGGAACCCGTTGGTAATATGTTGCCCAATAACATAGCTTTCGTAATCTTTCATCATTATCTAGTAAAACGAAATGTAATTGAATTGAATAAAATTGTGTAAGCCTATTAAAAAGTGTTTGCTAACTTCCGAAATTGCAATTCGGCTCAGCGTTCAATACACTTTTAACAAGAACTTTTATGTATGCAGTAGATAGAAGCAAATGAAGAAGGCAGTTGCGTTGAAATGCTAAACAGCGAGTCATTAAATTACCATTTCTTTAAAAGCGTTTTCAAATGTACATATAATACACACAAGTTATAATTTCTCTTGTGTTTAAGCATGGTCAAACACATCTCCCACAATTAAATCATGCTAAATATCAAATGTCACTTATAAAAATAATTATAGTTAACCAGGCGAACCTGTAGAAAATCACAAAAGACAAAAGGAACAACTCTTAAGAGCAGATTTAATAAGCGGTCACCAGATTATGATGACTATGACAAACTTCTGAAACACGAAACAATTCGGATTCAAATGAATATACTGAAACGATGACCCACCCAAAATGCGCTCCCGATCCCCTGCAGACCAAAATTCGCATCTAGCTCCGCTGACTATAGTTACATACAATTAGCTTTGAATATGAAACCATACACTTCCACTTCCGTCAAAGTACTAAGAAACAGCAAGTTGGCCTTAAACAGTATCAATTGCAGGTACAAGAATCTTTAAACGTCATTTTGGAGTCCGTCATTTTCCCAACAAAACACAAATAAACAATATTGTCAATTTTTTGTTAATATCAGAAGTACACCTAAAGTTCCAATCTAAGATTTAAAGAAAAAATGAAAGTGAAAAACTGTGGAGTTCGTACGTACAGTATAAGTCAAGTCTTTCGCATTCATGACTCGAGTTGAGTAGAGGGAACATCTTGGATGTATGTTGTGTTCCTCACAAGAAGTATTGCGAGAAAAAAAAACTGCGAGTAGTGCGACCTTGAAGATGAAGTCGCACTTTTAAACTTTTCTAGCTCATATCTTCATCTCGCAATGTTCAAAAAAGGTCATCAAAAAGCAGAGAGTAACACAACACAAGTCACATGTCATGTCATTACTCATTACTAAAAGAAATGAACAGTTGCAATAAAATAATGCACATTTTGAAAAGTTTAAGAAACGCTTCAATTGAATTGAAATAGGTATTAGCCAACCTAACATTATTACATTGCTTTGCTAAACATGTAGTGAACTTTCTGTTGTATTTTAGTAGTGAGAGAAATACTTAGTGCAAAAACGTGAGTGAATAAGCATTTTGTGGTGATGACCTCGGTTAATTAGCACACCATGCAGTACAATACCATCATATTATTTTAATATCGTGATATTTAGACATTTCAACTCTGCATGTCTACATGCATCTCTCAGCGTTTGCACCTTCCTCATTTTAAATGACAGCCCACAATGATAACAAACCCAGCATCTTTGAGAACGACTAAAAAGTACATATTCAAGAATGTGCGAATTCAAACTGCACAGGTATTTAGTTCATTTATGAACCTGAGTTTGGAAAACATTCAAACGTACGAGATTGTAAGTTACTAGTTTGTGTAGTAAAGTCATATTTTTTCTAAAAAATCACGTAACCAATTTATTCTAACTTTGGAATCCATGTACTGTCATTTTGTATAATATGATTACCTGCTGTTGTGAGAGTCAACTGAAATTGAAACACGTACCAAAGTTAATTTCGTACCTAGGTTTCTCGACTTCAGTTTGCACAAGTTGTAAGTATTTTGTAAAATCTACATCTACAATCTACATTTATTGGTTGCAGAGATGTCATTCATTCATACCTTGAAACCGCAAAAAAAAAAAAAAAAAAAAACTTGTCGCTTACATTCATTTTAAGTTAGTCCATACGCATTCTTCCACTTAATCTTGCTAATTGTGAATGAATACTGACATACCAAATGGATTATGAAAATAATTTAATGATAATGGTACATATTATGCCTCATCGTTTTACTGACGGGGCTGATCTCAGGAGGAATATTTGACGTTATTCCCAATTTGAAATAAAGGAAAAAATAGTTAATAATATGCATTAATCAAGCAATGTGTCGTCATCCACCACCTTTTCCTTTGTATTCGTGACGAACAAACTTGCAAAGTTTCCTTTGTGCATTGGTGACCGTACTGACCACAAAACAGACCAAAACTTGCAATGCACCATCAGCGACAGCGATGAGCGGATTGTATTGTGATTGGAGCTCTGAGTTTATCTATTGTATTTGTATTGAGTTGCAGTTGTGCACATGCGAAAATGACGGATGGTGTGACATCAACATCAGCGATTAAGATTATACTCGGTCTGGTCCTGACGGTTCTATATCCAATATTTATGGGAAGGGTGAGGGCTCAACAACGGTACACTTGAGAAAATCCTGAGCGTATGACGCAATGAATGAAGTGGGGAATCCAAAAATAAATCAAAATTACAGCAAACAACACACTAGACCTTACTTACGAGGAATGTGCACGGTTGGTTTCTCTCAGATTTTCAAACTGACATTGCCATTTAATAGAGCATCAAAAATAGTGCTTATGGTGTGAAAATTAGC